>NW_026470212.1:0-32737 GCF_026875155.1 Cherax quadricarinatus | reverse complement strand
ATCAGCATTTTCTAATGATAATTCTGGAAAAGTGGACTGTGATCTGATAGTTCATTGGATAAAAAGGGGTGTGCACTGACGTATCTGAACAGTGAGTTACTTGCTACTGCAGCACTGTTTTCTCTCTTGTATTGTTTTCTTCAGCTGTTGCAATTGTTATGCTTGAGATTATTTAGTAAAGCTTATAGTTTCTCCATTGAAAGAATAAAAGGGTTATTCTGTCTGTAATTGATGGCTGATGACTTTAGCTACATTCCACATTATCATTTTAATAAATTCTATTTTTACAAATCATATCTTTGCTTTCTACTTGAACTTAAAGTAAATGTTCATTTAGCATGACCTTGCACTGTGCACTACTGCACAAGAAATTTTTATTAAAGTGAATACTAGAAAGTAAACAGAATACAAAATTTTCTTCCATCAAATTTTATTAGATAATTTTTACATTGTAATTTACTCTTTCCCAGCATTGTTTTATGGTCTTTAGACAGTTTAAATCTAAAATTTAAATTTGGATTGTGAATATAACAAGTACAGTATATGTATTATTGTACTTTATTTAATTTTAAGAAAAGTCTACTGTAGTTTTTTGTTATTTGTATGATTAACCAAGTATGCTTTTTCAGATATAGAAAATTGACATATGATGTTTTAAGTTCTGTTCATAAGATGGAAGAAAGTCTTAAGAGACTGAAGCGTGCAAGGGACAGGGGAGCTCAAGGTGGTGCTGAAGTTAGTGGTGGTCTTTCTGATGATGACAAGATTCGCATTCAGATCTGTCTAGATGTGGAATACTTTGGAAGTCAGGTTAGCAATTAGTTTTTATGTTGCCCAATCCTAGGCACCTAACAGTGTTATTGTTTTCATCAGTTAGTTTCCAAATACCATAACAAACTCCCTTAACTCTTAGAGGGTCTAGACCCCTATCTGAAAATTCCTCACAGGATTCAAGAATTTAAGAAAAAATATTATTTTTTCTTATGAAATGGTAGAGAATCTTTTTCTGAAGGTAATAAAACAAAAAGTACGAAATTTTGTAAAAAATTGACGAAATTACGCTCTTGCGAATTTTGCTGTGTCAGTGATATTTACGCATTGGCGATTTTGCCCGGTTTGAGTCCTACTTTTGGCCAATTACATTGTTCCATTAGACCAAATTCTTAGTTATTTCACTAGTATGTATTCCATTTTATCTATTGAGCACAAGAAATCACCCAATCAATTATTTCAACTACCCAGTAAAGTGATTGGAAATTGGTAATTTGACCAATTTCACACAAAGTTCAAAATATTTAAATTTCAAAATAGGGTTCAGAATAAACAGTGCAGGCATTTCTGGTACTAAAATAACATTTCCTCTATTTATTAGTTACTTTTCCAGGCTTTACACAAGAATTTCATTTTGACTTTTTTTTTTTTCACAAAGAATTTTTATTCACACCAAAATAATAGAAGATTTACTGTTATGCAATATTGTAATAATTGTATAAATAATATCACTGCATTAGTAAACTTACATTAGACCCCCAGTTGACGTGTATTGGATGCGTGATGTGATTTGTTTACTCTTGAACTTCAGCAAAAATTTAACATTTCCGCTACTTTGAGCTTAATTTCAAGCTATTTTGAGTACTAAAACCAATCAAAATCATCTCTTATTCTGTAATATATGCATCCAGTTTAAGCAACCTCCCCCTGCTATGTAAACTAAATTAAATTAACACAATACCAGAGAAATTATTATTGACTTCATGCGCATCAAGAAAGATAAATACAGCATGCTTTTATATGAATTTTAACTTGAGCATCTACTAATGAAAGGCATCTTTCTCCACTACTTGTACTGTGCAGTATGATCTTTGTAACTAGGAAACACCCAAACTTGTGGGCCAACAGCCCTATCATTCCTGTTGATAATGGTCCTTAGTCATCTTAATAAAATTAAAAGGGTTTATAGATCTGAGGTGGATAAAATGTGATGTAGTTGTCAGTTTAAGTGCTAGAAAGATGTGAAAGAAGAAAGAGGATTGAGAGGCAAAGGTTAAACATCCAACTGATATGTGAATGTGTTTAAATTGGATAGAGTGGTCTTAGTTGATGTAGTCTTTGGAGCTGGAACACTGAAGGGATTCATGGAAATCTTATTGAGTCTTGGAGGCAAGAATTATAATACCCGCAGTTGTAAAACAAAGTGAGGATGTTGTGATAGTGGGTTATTATTGGAGAAAGTTGTCTCTGCTGTTCTGGAAAAGCAACTAGGGATCACAGGATGGTGACTGATGTTTCTTCGTTGGGCCTCCCTGCATCAAAAGGAAATGGTCAGTGTATAAAACAAATGCTAAATACTCTCGCGCATACATGTGCTAATGCATGCATGCATGTGTGTGTGTGTTTTCTCTCATACTGGCTGTTTCCCACCACGGTAGGGTGACCCAAAAAAGAAGAAAGTTTTTCTTATATTTAGCAATACATACAGGAGAAGGGGTTACTAGCCCCTTGCTTCTGGAATTTGTTGTCTCTATAATGTGTATACAGTAGGGCCCTGCTTTATGGCGTTTCACCTTACAGCATTCCACTAATATGGACATTTCAAATTATGACCAAAACTCTCTCTATGGCTTCCCCACCTGACTTTCTAATACAGTCACCGTGCCCCACCCAGTTTATTTACATTCTCCATGAGCACGACTCTCCATTATGTCTGGAAACTTTCCAAAATTTCAAGTGTTTTAAAGTTATATTTCATATTTTATATATACTCTGATAATTATACTTTTGTGTACCTGTATCTAAATAAACTTAACACACTGTGCTGGCATGCAGGTACAAGTTAAAACCACTAAGAGTTGTCTTCTTAGTCTTCAAGATGCCATATTATTAATGATAACACACATTAATAATCACTGAGGCGCATTAAATGTCATATATTACATTAATATAAACATTTTAATTAATCCATCTGTGATATTTTTTGTCAAAATTATGTAATAAACATGCTAGGTAACATATAAACATGATAAATACACCTCACAGTAGAATAAATTAACATAAATATGAAATATTTTTCCATTCTTGTCAGAAAGACTAACATTTTCTCTAGTTCAACACCAAAGAAAATGTGTACACAGTAGTATTAATGGGGTATCCATAGAAAACTATTCCTATCATATGCCTTCACTCAGAGCATTATTCCTTCTTAAAATGGTGTGTTACATGAGAACGGGAGTGTTGCTCTTTTATTTATTCTTCTTTACCGTGGAGACAACTTGTACACAATGTAAGGTGTTTATATTATGGTATAAGATTCACAGACATGGGAACGAACGTGTATCAACGAAAAACAGACTCATTCGTCTGTTTGTTTACATACTCTGCGGCTCTGTCCTCTCTCATTTACTCGTTCTCTCTCTCTCATTTATTTGTTTTTATATCATTTACTCAAACCCTGCATGAAGACTACAAATATTTTAAGGTAAGTAATGAGTGTACTGTACATTGCTCTAGGGCACTTTAAATGTCATAGTATATTACGTTTGGGTGAGGTGGCCTGGCAGGCTACCATACCTCCCACACCTGACTTCTTACAGTACTACTCCCCTCACCCTACATTAAGACTACAAATATTTTGAGGTAAGTAATGAGTATACTGTGTGTGTATTTTGGTTTTTTAATGTTTTTAATGCCTAGTTCTATTGCTAACTTAATATATGTTAGTGTAAACTTGTTATCTGGCATTTATAAGTGGAAAAAATGGTGTTCTGCTTTCCAGCGGTAGCCGGGAACGTAACCTGCCATATAAGTGGGGCCCTACTGTATTTTATGAATATTTTAGGTAATTTTTTCCAATTTTTTTATGAATTACTGCATATAATAGACCTGATTATAGTTATTTTGTTATTACAGATGAAGACCCTCTCAGTTGACATGAATGCAATTGAATCATTCATTGGTCTTCTTACAATGGCTCAGAATGCTCGGGATGGAAAATTTATACCATAAAATGTATGTTTACTGTAATGTGAAGAGTTTGGCTGTCTTCAAGATGAATGGGTTGTAAACCAAATTTTTTGTGTATTGAATAACTAGGTGTTTAATTATACTCGCTAATTATTATTATTATAATCAAAAAGATATACTTGCTAATAAAATAATTTATATTGGAAAATTATGCAAAAGTAAATTAGTACAGTATAATAGTTTTGTATGATTTTTTCCTTTTATATAATTTTTCAACTTCACATAAGGGAAATGGCATAATAATAATAATTTTCTTATATTTTTTTAATAATTTTCAATACTTGTAAAAGAAAAAAAAATAAACCAAAATATTTTGGGCTATTAGTAGTGAAGGAGCCAAGGCAAATTATGTTTAATAATGCAGAAGGAAAGTAGAAGAGGAGAGTAGCAACAAACTTGAGCTTTAATTGTGGTATCACTTCTCACATCCACTGTTTTACCCTATCAGTGTATACAGCTGTAGCCCGAGAAAGAATGAGTGAGTGTTCAAGAGAGAGCATAAGGTTGTGGTAGGAAGGCATGGAAATGGGGAGAAGCAAACTTGAATCATTAGAGCTTCCCAAGGAGAGAAGAACTGCAGATGCAGGGTGAACATGAAGAACTGATAAATTAAGGAATGTCATTGGAGTACAACTACAAAGAGGAAAGGGTACAGCAAGTGGAGACAACAATGAAATAAGTTTCATTTATTATAACAACGAAATAAACCAGGCTTACTATTAACCACAAAAAGGACAAAATAGCTGAAACAACAGGTTTCACATTGTTCATCCAAAGAGGGGACACATGCCTCTGTATACAGGCTCTCATCCAGGGAAGAACAAAAAGGTCCAAAGAACATGATAAATGGGCTCATGTTTAGAGAATAGTAGCAAGCAAGGGAGGCTGAAGATCAAAGTTGATCTCTGTAGTCTAGTTCAGATAAGATTTGGGATGAACATATTGAAGCAAGGCTCATCTCATCTGCCTCCCCCAAGAAAAGTTTTAAGCAAATTTAGGCAGCCATGATAGGCAACTTTTGATGAGGTTGCATTATAAGCATTGTCAGATAATAATAAAAAACAAGCACTAAACCCATTAAGGTTATACAGCTCTGCAGGGCAGAGGGTGTTGCTGAAGCAGAGAGGAGCCAGAGGTGCAGAGGCTAACAGAGGTAGAGTTACAAAGGGTTGTGAGGAATATTAGGGCTGTGAGGAGCACTAAAAGAACTACAATGGTACCTTGACTTACGAGTGCCCCATTACAAGTTTTCCGAGTTATGAGCTGTCGCTCGGTCAATTTTTTGCTTCAAGTTGCAAGCCAAAATCCAAGTTAGGAGCGAGCTTCAGATACATCACCACTCGCAGGACATATGGAGGAAATATCAAAAACCTTAATAATAACCAATGTGTA
This sequence comes from Cherax quadricarinatus, assembly GCF_026875155.1. NCBI lineage: Eukaryota > Metazoa > Arthropoda > Malacostraca > Decapoda > Parastacidae > Cherax > Cherax quadricarinatus. The sequence continues at coordinate 27,325 of NW_026470212.1, read as the reverse complement.
ACATCCTTTCAATTTTGATACCACTGGTAGTGTCATCCTGCCAAAATGTTCTATAACGTATGCCTTAAAAAAAGAGAAACAATTCTGGAACACATGTAATACATGTTCAGCTGGTTGGGTGGCCAGCTGGCTGGCTGATTTGCTTTGGCTATCTCTATCTCCTTCTGTCTGTGTTATAAGTCAAGGTACCACTGTATTATCAAAGTTTGTGCAATAAATCAGTTGCTGTCAAGAAGTCAGAGAATGCCTGAGTAAATATAGAAAGTTAATACGAGTTGTGATCCATTATAGAAGTTGTGGGATCTTGCTTAGTTTCTCAGCATAATGAAAAAAATTTTCATATAAATGCAGACCTTATCAGTGTCCATGAGTTTTTTAAGTACACTTCCAGTTATAAGGCCTCGTGGGAGTCTTTGTTTACACAGAGCACGATGCTGTTCATGTGTGAATGTATGATAGGTGGCACCACCACTCACATTCCCTCCTCCACTAGCATTACATGCATCACTATAACTGTCATCACCAACACCACTACCAACATTGTTTTCATGACATTTATCAACAGTATTGTATTCAACATTAATGTCAATGTGGTTAACCTCATTACACTCATCGCTAACATTATCACTATTACTAACATTATAGACACCACTGCCCTTATCACTATTACTAACATCATAGACAGTCTACCACTGCCCTCAGCATGATGCTCACTGATGTGTTTATGGTGAAAACATTGATGTCACTCTTAGCAAGTGCCCAGCAAGTATTTGTGGCATCACCACATGGGAGCACTATGAACTGCTTAGAGGGCTGTTCTACAGGCGGTTTGTTGAGGATAGCTTGTGCCTTGAGTCTGTAATTTTGGGTGAAGAAAGATGGAAACCGAAGACATAAAGGCTTGTGTTATGTAAATACATTCTTCAAGAAAACAAGGGCTGGAGATGCAAAGAGCTCTCAAGAAGCCAATGAGGACTCCTCTTTTAGTGTGGGTGTCTTCGTGTGAATAGAAGTGTACAAGGTTGTCCTTGTTGGTAGGTTTTCTACACACTTTGAAGAGAAGTTTGTTACTGCCAGGAGATCTGCACAGGAGGACGTTGAGGAAAGTAAGTTTGCCATCTTTTTTGAGTTCAATTGTAAACTTTATTGATGGCTTGGCAGCATCAATCTTGTCGATTAGGGCCTGGATATCAAGACGTCTCGGATAGAAAACCAACATATCATTAACATATCTTAGCCAGGTAACAATGTTGGGAATGAGGGTGCTGAATTTCTCTGTCTCTAGGTTTTCCCATGAAGATAATTATAATCTCAGTTGTACTATAGCTCATTCTAGCTCAATACATAGACTATACCAAAGTCATTACAAGTAAGAGTCTTGTGCTATATTTAATTTGTTTTTTTATATTATTAGTTTATACCTAGTTATACTTTAGCTCATTCCAGCACAACACATAGACAACACCAACTCCATTATGTGTATTAGTGACTATACTCTACATGACCAAAATGCTATAGCTATATACTTGTCCAAACTTCCCACCACTACAGATATCAGTACTAAAACTCAACACACAACTCAGGATATAAATAACCATAATTTAAACCTAGAAGATGATTGATCACGTTGACCCTGATCTAAACCTCCATAATCTGACACACAACCAAAACCTATTGGAAAGTAACTGCCTTTACTACACAGCATCACAAGCCAGCACTATCCTAAACAATGCTAAAAGTCTATCAGTACTTAACTACAACATCAGGTCCTTAAGCAAACACTATGATGACCTCCTGGCACTCCTTGAATCACTAAAGACACCCTTCTCCTGTATTATTCTTACTGAGACCTGGCTTAAGCAGGACACAATAGATATCTACCCTCTACCAGGATACACAGCAATCCACAACTGCAGACCATACCAAGTTGGGGGTGGTATTGCAATCTATTACTCTAACCAATTATCTTGTATTAGCACCACTTGCTTTAGTGATGAATATGGAGAATACATTTTTGCTAATTTTACTGTAAAAAACTTTAAGATGCCTATAACAATCGGTGCCATTTACCGGATACCCCACACAAACATCCCAAATTTCAGTGAGAAATTAAAGGTACTAATAACAAACAGACAAATGAATAAGCACCACCTTCTCTTAGCTGGAGACTTCAACATCAACCTTGGCCTACTAGATGATCAGCCTGTAACTGATTTCATCAACCATATGAACAACACACTTCTCATACCAACAATAACTAAACCAACCAGGCTCACTGAAACAAGTGCAACCATAATAGACCACATATGGACCAATATACTAGCCCCCCTTAAATCAGGGATAATCACAGATAGCACTACAGACCACTACCCTACCTTCCTCTTGACAAACATTAGTAAACCACCACTTGAATACAACAAAGTTTCATTTAGACTCCATGATGAGGCCTCTATAAGGAAGTTCACACCTGACCTAGAGACTGTTGACTGGCCTACAGAATTCTCCAAGGCCAATGGTATTGATGACTGGACAGACATTTTTCTTAACAAATTACTTAGACTATACAACAAACATTCGCCGAGCTCTCAGTAGTAGTACCAGTTCCTAGTAACCAGTTACCAGTAACCAGTGTACCAGTAGATGACTCACTACCAACCGTCTGTGTGAATCATTGACTGTATTCATATTGCTGCTGACCATAGCAGGATTTCAAACACCCTCGCACTGTAGACACTTGTGAGTCAGTCGTAGTTAGGCAGAGAGAGAGACAGGTCGGCTGTTGGCGCTTTCCATACTTCCCGTTATATATTATACGTACTACCAGCCTACGTGAGTATTCTTACCCCATCCATGTATCGAAAACCCACATGACACAAACATTGTCCTATAAAAACAAAACAGATCACAAACAAACGGCTTGGTTGCCCATGGCTAACCAGCACCATTCTGAAATCCATTGATAAGAAACACCAATATGAAAAGCAATATACCTGGAGTTTACCTGGAGAGAGTTCCGGGGGTCAATGCCCCCGTGGCCCGGTCTGTGACCAGGCCTCCTGGTGGATCAGAGCCTGATCAACCAGGCTGTTGCTGCTGGCTGCATGCAAACCAACGTACGAGCCACAGCCCGGCTGGTCAGGAACCTGACTTTAGGTGCTTGTCCAGTGCCAGCTTGAAGACTGCCAGGGGTCTGTTGGTAATCCCCCATATGTATGCTGGGAGGCAGTTGAACAGTCTCGGGGCCCCTGACACTTATTGTATGGTCTCTTAACGTGCTAGTGACACCCCTGCTTTTCATTGGGGGGATGTTGCATCGTCTGCCAAGTCTTTTACTTTCGTAGTGAGTGATTTTCGTGTGCAAGTTCGGTACTAGTCCCTCTAGGATTTTCCAGGTGTATATAATCATGTATCTCTCCCGCCTGCGTTCCAGGGAATACAGGTTTAGGAACCTCAAGCGCTCCCAGTAATTTAGGTGTTTTATCTCCGTTATGCGCGCCGTGAAGGTTCTCTGTACATTTTCTAGGTCAGCCTTTTCACCTGCCTTGAAAGGTGCTGTTAGTGTGCAGCAATATTCCAGCCTAGATAGAACAAGTGACCTGAAGAGTGTCATCACAAGGCCTAATACACAAAGATATTCTTAAACACTATTCATCAGTCCTCACCTAAGTAATAAAGAAAGCCAAACAACTATACTACTCCAGTAGATTCACTAACACAAGAGGAGATATAAAAAGGACCTGGAAAACACTCTCTCAGAATATTGTCCTAACTAAAACCTACTGAAACACCACTGCATCCCACTGACACAGCTAACAAGATAAACGACTTCTTCTCAACCATAGGTTCTAATCTCGCCAATATTATTATAATCAAAAAGAAGCGCTAAGCCACAAGGGCTATACAGCATCTCGGAAATAAAATCCCACGTACCAATGCCCATGCCGGGGACTACCTAGATGGGAATTTCCAAATACCTTCTATCTTGCTCCAACTGAGCCCACGGAAGTCACCGAGATTATAAAGTCACTTAAAAATAACTCAGGGAATCTGTCTCATGTCCCACCATTATTGTACAAGAGAGAGGCCCATGTCCTCTCGCATGCTATCTCATTACTTTTTAACAAGTCACTAGAAACTAGCACCTTCCCGAAACTACTCAAGATGCAAGGGTTACACCAATACATAAAGGTGGTGACCCTACAGATTTAAACAACTATAGGCCAATATCAAACTTACCATTGCTATCCAAAATCTTCGAGAAACTTGTGCACAGGAGACTATATTCATTTATAACGGCACAAAACATACTCAACCCCTGCCAATTTGGATTCAGGAAAAATAAAAGCACTAACGATGCAATCATAAAAATGCTAGATCTGCTTTACACAGCATTGGAAAATAAGGAATATCCACTAGAATTTTTATTTGACCTAAGAAAAATAAGCTTTTGACACAGTAGACCACGGAATCCTACTCCACAAACTTGACCATTATGGTATAAGAGGCCATGTGCTTGCATATTTCAAATCTACCTTACTAATAGGTATCAGTATGTCACCATTAAAGACACAGCATCAACACACAGCCACTTGATACTGGAGTTCCGCAGGGAAGTGTCCTTGGTCCCCTGCTCTTCCTCATATACATCAGTGATCTTCCAAACGTATCTCAACACCTGAACCCCATTCTCTTTGCTGACGACACGACTTATGTCATCTCTCACCCTAATCTTGCCACCCTCAACACCATTGTTAATGAGGAGCTGATCAAAATATCGACTTGATGACAGCCAATAAACTTACGCTTAACGCTGACAAAACCTACTACATTATGTTTGGTAACAGAGCAGGAAATGCACAAATTAACATTAAGATCGACAACACTCTAATTGCCTGGCATAATGAGGGCAAATTCCTAGGCCTATACCTCGACAAAAACCTGAACTTCAGCACCCATATCCAACACATAACCAAAAAAGTATCCAAAACGGTTGGGATCCTCTCCAAGATACGATACTATGTGCCGCAAACTGCCCTTCTCACACTATACCATTCACTTATATATATCCATACCTCACCTATGCTATCTGTGCTTGGGGTTCAACTGCAGCAACACACCTAAAGCCAATAATAACCCAACAAAAAGCCGCAGTAAGAATAATCACTAAATCCCATCCCTGGCAACACCCCCCCCCCCCCCACTCTTCATAGATCTAAACTTACTCCCTGTTCAGTACATCCACACTTACTACTGTGCAATCTACATCTACAGGACCTTAAATTCCAATATTAACCTTGACCTAAAACGCTTTCTTGATAACTGTGACAGAACCCACAGGCACAACACCAGACACAAACATCTCTATGACATTCCCCGTGTCCGACTAAACCTTTACAAAAATTCAATGTATGTCAAAGGCCCTAAAATCTGGAACACCCTACCTGAGAACTCTAGAACTGCTGACACATTCATCACCTTCAAAAACTACCATAAGAAAATATCTTATCTCCCTGATACACCCTGTCAACTAATTACAAGAATACCACCTGGTGGTTAACACTTACACTCACTCACCCATTTGACCATAAACAGAAATATCAATCTCAATCTCAAAATAATGAATCTTAACTAGTCATAAGTTGGCCTGTGATACTCCAATACTGAAACTATGTATAGTGCCAAAACAAAAGCATTCACATTGCTAAACTCACAAACTAGTATTTAGTCACTTAGCCATAATACCAACTAACCTCATAATTTTGTAATATTTTCAACTTAAGATTTAATTTAAGTCTGCCCAAAATGCCTAGCCATGCTAGGTGTTCTAGTGGTACACTCTGTAATTATTATTTTACTACATGTAAACCACACAATAACCAAATTCTGTAAACTCAGCATTGTAATCCTTAAAGAGAATAAATTTTGAATTTGAATTATAATAGACAGCTTCAAAAGGCTGTCACTAGATGGCAGTGTTTACCACAACAAAGAGGGAGCGGTTGTGGCCGCCTCCACCTGTTACATAATGACATATTTTATTCATTCTAGAGTATATATCATGTTTCTATGTCATTCATATTGTTTGTTATGTCATATTAGATGAACTGTGATATATAAATAAGCCGTATATATGATATTAGCTAAATTATTCATGAAGTATTTTGCCCGGTCTCCAGACAAACTCGTCCACCACCGACACTAGTGGTACACTCTGTAATTATTATTTTACTACATGTAAACCACACAATAACCAAATTCTGTAAACTCAGCGTTGTAATCCTTATAGAGAATAAACTTTGAATGAAAAGGGGAAAGCGCTAAAGCCGTAGGATTATACTGCGCCTGGGGGGGGGGGATGTGGAAGGCATTCAGGCTTAATTTGGGGAACTGGAGCACAGATCCAATTCCCTAGATCAAGAGCCCTTCACCAGTATCAAGGAACCTTCCTTGAGGGGTTCCCATGAAGAGATTGGCAAGCACAGCACGAGTGGGCTGCCCAAGGCTTTGAGATGGCTTGTGTAGTAGGTACCTTGATGAATAAGGTTATGTTAAGGCTAGAGTTTCTTGTTCCTGATGTTGATGTTGCAAATGCGATTGAGAAGATCACCTGAGTGTTCGAGATGTGCTGGACTGATTGTGCCCAAGAATTTAGAGGTGGTTAGCGAGAATTCCTGAGAGTTAGTGGGGAGCACTGCCTATTCCAGAGGATATGGGCCTCAATGGGATACCTGGCTTGTGAGTTTTTGGCAGGCTGTACATTCTGGCAGGTCAGGAGTTGCTGGGAATAGTGTGCAGAAATTTCTTCCCTTGTTCTGGGTCCCTCAGAATGTTTTGGTAAGATTGTCCACTTGGTTTAGGTATCTGGGTCATTAAGCCGACTGAGCATTTTGCTCCTGTAATCGTCAGTGTTCAAGATTATGACACTACCACCTTTATCAGTGGTGGTAACCCTGATGGTCGTGTCTTCTGCCAAAGCTTAAAGTGCAATGATGTATAAATAACAAAAAAAAAAGGCACAATACCGTGACTGGAACGATACACAAATAACCCGCATATAAAAGAGAGAAGCTTACGACGACGTTTCGGTCCGACTTGGACCATTGACAAAGTCACACTAACCAGAGGGGGAGCAGGACGGCTATATATAGGCAGGAAGAGATGGTGGTAGTAGCAGTAGTAGTACAAGAATTGTATATAATACCGACAAGATGAAATTAAGACACATGCACAATACCCGGGCATCCCCATCGTAGACACTTCGCCATCCAGCCAGCCACTGGATGGCGAAACGTCCACAACAAAGACAACCAGACGCCGCACATGTGTCTTAATTTCATCAATAGTTGTAGTAGTAGTAGTAGAAGAAGAAGAGGTAGTAGTAGTGGTAGTGGTAGAAGTGGGAAATAAGGAAGACGAGCCAGTCAATAAAGGAAGGAGAGCACTGCAAGAGAGCTAGATGCCCACAGAGGGAGAGCAAGCGCACAGAGGTGCGTGAAAGGGGAAGTGGTGAAATAAATGAAGAAGGAACAGAAACACAAGACAGGAGAAAGACAACAGAGGAGAAAAGGAAAGAGGAAAGGGGAAGAGGAAGAAGAAAAAGAAAAAAGAAAAAAATGAGGATTCAGGTTAAGTCATGGGTGTTCTGAAGTTTGGAGCATTTTACAATGTAGTGGGAGAGGAAGGCATCTACAGAGACGAAGCCAGGGCTAAGGTTCATACAAGGAAAGTTGTGTATTAGAGAGTATTCAACTAGACGGCGACTATTCGAGTTGGAAGTAGGGAAGACAGTTTTAGCAGAAGACCAGTCAATAGGATGGCTATGATCTCTGACGTGACAGAAAAGAGCATTGTTAGTGTCGGCAATCCTAACACTATTTTTGTGCTCCCTAAGTCTGTCAGAGAGAGATCGACCAGTTTTTTTCCCGAAGTTTTGAAGAGGACAGGGGGAGAAAAAGAAATGGGTTAGACACCAGGAACATCTGTAGAGGGAGGAGAGGTATTGAACGAGATTAGTGCGAAGAGTGTTAGTCTGGCGGAAGGTAAGCTTGATGTCTAGGGGACGGAAGAATTGTTGAGATTGGAAAGACCGGAAATGTAGGGAAGGCAGAGGATAGAAGAGTTCCCATGGGTAGAGAGTTTGGGAGAGAAGAAATTGCGTTTAGCACGTGAGGGGGCAGAGTCTATGAAATGGGAAGGGTAGCCAAGACGGAGAAGAATTATGAAGAGTGGAAATTTTTGCTGGAAGGAACTGAGGATCACAGATGCGGAGGGAAACGGAGAAAGAGGGAGATAAGAACACTTTTCTTGACAGGGGAAGAATGATAGGAAAAGTAGTGAATGAAACTGCCACTGTGCAAAAGGTTTTTACGGTAAAGGGAAAGGAAAAACCTGTAACTGAGCGGTGGACATGGACATCAAGGAAAGGAAGAAAGGGAAATTTTAGATTCCCATTCAGCTTTAAACTTAATGGAAGGGGCAAGATTGTTAAGAGTTTTCAAGAAAAGGTTGAAAGAGACTGGAGTTCATGAGGCCACAGAGCAAAGATGTCATCCACATAGCGGAGCCAGAGTGAAGGTTGCCACATCGGGGGTAGGAAGAAGAACAGTCTCGAAGTATTCCATGTAAAGATTAGCAAGGACAGGAGAGAGAGGAGAGCCCATAGCGACACCGAAGGTTTTGAGAATAATATTTCCCCTTGGAAGGAAAAGGAGTTAGAGTCCACACAGAGGCGGATCAGATCAAGAAAGACATCAGGGGGGATAGGGAGATGAAAAAAAGCCTTCATGGGCCTTCTCTCTAAGGAAATCAAGGACATCATCAAAAAGGGACATTGGTGAAGAGGGACTCGACTCAAGACAAAGGGCATCTTACAGGTTGGGGAGAGAGCAAAACCCTTCAATGAAGTCTTGAGAGTGGGCGGAGGTGGGCAGGAGAAAAAGTACCAAGAAAGGGAGTGAGGGTTTTGGCCAGCCAAGAAGCAAGGAATAAGAGAGAACCTCTAGAGGTAGGACGAAGAGGAATATCAGGTTTTTTGAGTTTTTGGAAAGGCCATAGAAATAGGGAAGAGAAAGGGACAGATGACACGAAACCGTTGAACAAGGTCAAAGTCAGGAGGACAGAGGTCGGAGAGAGTCCTTAGTTTTTGTTGGGGAAGTTCTCTTTATGCGATCAAGAGGGTTGGAAACGAGAGGAAATGTAAGTGCTGAGTCAGAGAAGGGAAGACATCAGCTTTACGGAGGTAAAACCTCGGATCAAGGATAACTACCGAATTACCTTTGTCAGAAGACAGTTGACAATGTTAGGTTTGGGTTTAAGGAAAATTTTAAGGAAAAAGATAAGGGGGAAAAGGGTTTGGTAATGGCGTGGAAGGTGGGGATTTTAGAAAACAGACTAACAAGAGCTGGAGGGAGAGCACCACGAAAAAATGGACAAGTCAGGAAGATTACGGAAGCGAGATTGACGAAAGGAATCAAAAGAGCTAATCAGAAAATACCAGCGCGAGGAGTAAGGCGAAGTGGCAAAGGAAAGATCAAAACCCAAAAAGTTCAAGCTCATACTGAGAGAGTGAGACAGAAGACAGATTAAATAACACAGTCAGTGGGAGAATTTAGACCAAGGGCTAGCTGAGATGAGACGTTGTAGTTTATTTCTGTAGTTTAGAAGAAATGAAATTTGTGCATTCAGGCGAGCAGTGTCAAAGGCAATGGTAGAGAGAAGGTTTACAGAGATCCCTGGTAGAGCAGCAAAAAGAGCACGTTGACGTTGACGGAAGGTAAAGAAGGCATCTTCAACCTGTGACTTAGTAGAAAGAATGAGCTGTTGAAGTAGGAGAGGGCATGAACAGGAAAGGGAGTGCCCAGGGGGGTTGGTTTTCAGGAAGTGGGAGAAGGAAGGTGGCAGAACTTGCTCAGCAAGACAGTCCGTAGGAAGCGAAGCTGATTCTTACGACGCCTGGTAGCAATAAGAGCAGCCTCATAAGATCGAAAGAGGGGTTTAAAAGAGGGAAGAACATTAAAAAAGTTGGAGAGAATATGACGCTTAACTGCGGGGTCCATAAATAACAAAAAAAGGCACAATACCATGACTGGAACGATACACAAATAACCCGCACATAAAAGAGAGAAGCTTACGACGACGTTTCGGTCCGACTTGGACCATTGACAAAGTCACACTAACCAGAGGGGAGCAGGACGGCTATATATAGGCAGGAAGAGATGGTGGTAGTAGTAGTAGTAGTACAAGAATTGTATATAATACCGACAAGATGAAATTCTCTCCGTCCCTTAGACATCAAGCTTACCTTCCGCCAGACTAACACTCTTCGCACTAATCTCGTTCATACCTCTCCTCCCTCTACAGATGTTCCTGGTGTCTACTCTATTTCTTGCTCCTCCTGTCCTCTTCAATACTTCGGAGAAACTGGTCGATCTCTTTCTGACAGACTTAGGGAGCACAAAAATAGTGTTAGGCTTGCCGACACTAACAATGCTCTTTTCTGTCACGTCAGAGATCATAGCCATCCTATTGACTGGTCTTCTGCTAAAACTGTCTTCCCTACTTCCAACTCGAACAGTCGCTGTCTAGTTGAATCCTCTCTAATACACAACTTTCCTTGTATGAACCTTAGCCCTGGCTTCGTCTCTGTAGATGCCTTCCTCTCCCACTACATTGTAAAATGCTCCAAACTTCAGAACACCCGTGACTTAACCTGAATCCTCATTTTTTTCTTTTTTCTTTTTTTCTTTTTCTTCTTCCTCTTCCCCTTTCCTCTTTCCTTTTCTCATCTGTTGTCTTTCTCTCTCCTGTCTCGTGTTTCTGTTCCTTCTTCATTTATTTCACCACTTCCCCTTTCACGCACCTCTGTGCGCTTGCTCTACCTCTGTGGGCATCTAGCTCTCTTGCAGTGCTCTCCTTCCTTTGTATTTGACTGGCTCGTCTTCCTTATTTCCCACTTCTACCACTACCACTACTACTACCTCTTCTTCTTCTACTACTACTACTACAACTACTGATGAAATTAAGACACATGTGCGGCGTCTGGTTGTCTTTGTTGTGGACGTTTCGCCATCCAGTGGCTGGCTGGATGGCGAAGTGTCTACGATGGGGATGCCCGGGTGTTGTGCATGTGTCTTAATTTCATCTTGTCGGTATTATATACAATTCTTGTACTACTACTACTACCACCATCTCTTCCTGCCTATATATAGCCGTCCTGCTCCCCCTCTGGTTAGTGTGACTTTGTTAATGGTCCAAGTCGGACCGAAACGTCGTCGTAAGCTTCTCTCTTTTATGTGCGGGTTATTTGTGTATGCAATGATGTAACGTCAAGATATGACTGGGGAGCTGTGTGTTGAGATGGCTGCCGAGATGATGTCTTAAAGATAGCGTTGTTGTAAATAGGAGTCATTGTTGTAGTTTTTCATGATGAAATTGAGGTCTTGTTTCGGTTTTTGTAATTCCTGTTGCAAATTTGAGGCCTAATTATTATAATCAAAAAGAGGCGCTAAGCCAATTTGAGGCCTAAGCTGAGGGCTTCAGCTCGTGTTTGACAGTGGACGAGATGATAGATTCTGAAAAATTTTCCCAGATTCTTCCTAAACTTGTCCACTGACTATTATCAGAGAGTTTGGAGTTTCCTAGTAAGTCTGATTTTCTGTTGGACAATAGCTGTGGTAATCCTACTGTGAATAATTTCAGTGGCGCATCTGTTCACGTTACCCCAGAGTGCCGTGCCTAGTGTCCTGGCTTGGAGAAAAGCTTTCAGGAACACTGCAAAAGGTCTGCTCATACTTATCTAATCTCTCTTTAAAGTTACCCAACATGCAGCATTCTCCACCTGACTCCATCCTATACTCACGTACCTTTCACCCAGGTAAATCTGTTTGTGATTTGATAAAGCCCACTGTGTTTATCTGGAGTTTATCTGGAGAGAGGTCCGGGGGTCAACCCCCCGGGGCCCCGGGTCTGTGACCAGGCCTCCTTAGGCCCAGTGCCCCAGGTGCGACCCACACCAGTCGACTAACACCCAGGTCCCTTTTTAAACTGATGGGGAAACATAGAAAAAGGGTGGAAAAAAACCCACGTCCAATGTTTCTACTCTGGCTGGGAATCGAACCCAGGCCCTCCCCGTGTGAAGCGAGAGAAATTAACCACCAGGCCAGGGGAAACATTGTCAATAAAGGATCACATTATACTGCTATGTGTTTTATTTTTCATGGTGGAAGTGTTGAAATGAAAGAAAGTTTTTTTTTTTTTTTTCTTTTTGGATCACCCTGCCTCAGTGGGAAATGGCCAGTGTTAAAAAAATAAAAAATAAAAAAAAGAGTAAAAAATGAGTAATTATATTTGAATGCCTCAGTACAAATTATTATTATAATCAAAAAGCGCTAAGCCACAAGGGCTATACAGCGCTGCAGGGCAGGAAGAAAGCGAGGGCATCAGGTGGCAAAAGGGAGATGAATGAGTAATAGGTTATGGAGAACAGCGGGGCAGTGGATGGTGAAAGGGTAAAGGGCAGCAAGAGCCTGAGCTAGAAACGGCTGAGGGGAGTGCGAAAGGTATCATCATCAGAGTTTGTGGAGTAAATCAGTCATTGTCAAGAAGTCAATGAGAGAGTCGGGATTAAAGGAGGGCCATCACAAGAAGGGAAGGTAAAGGGGAGAGTAGTAGAGCGGAGACGACGACGGAGGTAAATTCTGCGTGCTCGTTGATGGAGAGGGCAGTCTAACAGAATGTGGCTAATTGATACGGGAACTTGACACTGCTCACAGAGAGGAACAGGGTGCCTCTCCATGAGATACCCATGAGTAAGACAAGTGTGGCCAATGCGAAGGCGGGAGAGAGTGGTCTCCAAACCTCAGCACTGATGACAAGAAGACGGCCAGTAACCTATACTCGGTTTAATAGAATGAAGTTTGTTACCAAGCAGAGTTGACCAACGTTGTTGCCAATGGGTGTGAAGGTGGGTAGCTATTACAGCAAAATAGTCCAGAAATGGAACACCTCTATATGAAATTGGTAGGTCATGTACTGCTGAACCCCACAGCAGTAACAGCCTGTTCATTGCCCTGTACATCGACATGACCAGGGATCCAACAAAAAACAATATCTTTATGCTTGGTAGAGATACGGCGTAGCCAAAGTTGGATACGGAGAACTAGGGGGTGAGAAGTATCAAATTTTCGTATAACCTGTAGAGCACTAAGGGAGTCTGAGACTACCACAAATGATGACACAGGCATAGATGTGATACGAATAAGTGCTGCAAGAATGGCATACAATTCAGCAGTAAAAATGCTAGCCGAAGATAGTAAATGCCCCTGCACGACGCTGTCCGGAAACACTGCTGCGAATCCAACGCCGTCTGAAGCCTTAGAGCCATCTGTGTACCCAGCGATGACATGAGAATGAGAGTGGAAGTGATCAAGAAAAAGAGAACGGGAAGCCACCATAGGCAGTTGGGCTTTCGAGCAAGAGAGTGAGAAAGAACAGACCCGAACAGCTGGAACTTCCGAGGGGGGTAGGGATTATTATTATTATAATCAAGGGGGAAGCGCTAAACCCGGAGGATTATACAGCACCTGGGGGGGGGGATGTGGAATGCATTCAGGCTTAATTTGGGGAACTGGAGCACAGATCCAATTCCCTAAATCAAGAGCCCCTCACCAACATCAAGGAACCTTCCTTGAGGGGAGAGGGGTAGGGAAAAGTGAGATGCTACATGAACATAGAAAGGTGGTAATTGAAGAGAAGACAAGAGCGAATGAAGGCGAAGAGAGAAGGGACGGAGTAAACAGGGGCGGCGAACAAATAATGTCTACTAATATCAGTGCCCATTCTATAAATGGAAGGATTGCGGAGATCATGAGAGCGTACATAGTAGCGAAGGCAATGGGCATCACGGCGATCGATAAGGATGGAACATTCACTTCTGCATAGAGGCTCTTCGACGGGGGAAGAGCGAAAAGCACCAAGGCATAAACGTAATCCTTGATGATGAATGGGGTTAAGGCTAGAGAGAGTAGCAGGAGATGCCGCTGAATAGATCTGGTCACCATAATCAAATTTCAATAAAATGAGGGTGGAATGTAAGCGAAGGAGGGTTCGACGATCAGCTCCACATGGAATATGAGCAAGGGTTTTAAGAAGGTTTAGTCGGCTGTGACAAGTTGCCTTCAGAGAGGTAATGTGAGGTTTCCAGGATAACCTACGGTCAAAGAGGAGGCCCAGAAACTTTACTGTATCACGTTCGGGGATACGGGAGCCATGAGGTACAAAGGATGATCGGATATGACAGAGCGTCTAGTGAAAAGTAATTTGGGGGGTTTTAGTGCTGGAAAATCTAAACCCATGTGCGTTGGCCCAATTGGAAACACTGTCGACCGCATGCTGGAGAGAAATTGTAATGAGGCGAGTCAGCGCCTGCACAGGCAATAGCGAAGTCATCAACATAGATGATGACCAAATATTGATGGAAACTAGGGGCCAAATCATTAATAGAAAGGGGACAAAAAGTGTTGTGCTCAGAAAAATCCCTGGGGGACACCTTCAGCTTGGATAAAGTCCGGGGAGAGCACATTATTAACCCGAACACGGAAATGCCTGTCATTAAAAAGTTCTTAAGGAAGGAGGGTAGATTCCCCTCGAAGGCCTAAGGAGTGGGCTTGGGCTAAAATTTTATACCCCCAAGTTGTGTCATATCCCCTTCTCAAGGTCAAAAAATATGGCAATAACTGAGGGGTTATTCGCAAAGGCATTACGAACGTATCCAAGCGTAGTAAGGGGTCTAGGGTTTTAAAACGTCCCTTACGAAAGCCATATTGACAAGTGGAGAGACTGTTGTGTGTCTAAATACCACACTAAACATCTATTTACCAGGCGTTCCATCACTTTGCAAACTGCACTGGTAAGACAAGGGGACGATAGTGGGAGGCTTCATGTCCCGTAGTGCCTGGTTTGCGGAAAGGGAGAACAATGGAAAGATTTCCACAGCTGTGGAAGAACTACTTGTGACCAAAGATTGTAAAGGCACAATAGGACTGCAAGGGCTGACTGATGTAAATGTTGTATTATTATAATAAAAAAGAAGCACTAAGCCACAAGGGCTATACAGCGCTGCAGGGTAGGGGAAAGGGAAACAAGGATATTGGATGGGAGAAGGGAGGAGGGATGATCAGCAGATTACAGAAAACAGCGGGGCAGGGGATAGTACGGGGGGAGAGGGAAGCAAGAGATTGAAGTAGAAAGGGCTGAAGGTATCAGAATTTGTGAAGTAAGTCAGGTTGTCAAAAAGTCAATGAGAGAGTCCGGATGAAAGGTGGGTCCCTCAGCGAGAAGGAAAGGTAAAGAGAAATAGAGGAGCGAAGACGACGACAGAGGTAAATTCTGCGTGCTCGTTGATAAAGTGGGCATCCAAAAGAATGTGGCTGACTGATAAAGGAGCTTGGCAATTTTTCACAGAGAGGAGCAGGACGCCTCTCATGAGTAAGACGAGTATGGCCAAAGCGAAGATGGGAGAAAAGTAGTCTCCCAACCTCGACACTGGTGATAAGAAGACGGCCAGTAACCATACTTGGTTTAATAGATTTAAGTTTGTTGCCGAGCATAGTAGACCAACGTTTTTGCCAACGGGTGTGAAGGTGGGAAGATATTGCAGCAAAATAGTCCGTAAATGGAATACCTCTATAAAAAACTGGTAGGGCCCTATACTGCTGACCGCGCAGCAGTGTCGCCTGTTCATTGCCCTGTACGTCAACATGACCAGGGACCCAACAAAAAACAATATCTTTATGCTTGGTAAAGATGCGGCGTAGCCAAAGTTGGATACGGAGGACTAAGGGGGGGAGGTGTATCAAATTTTTGTATAGCCTGTAAAGCACTAAGGGAGTCTGAGACAACCACAAAAGATGACACAGGCATAGATGCAATACGGATAAGTGCTGTAAGGATGGCATACAATTCAGCAGTAAAAATACCCGCCGAAGATAGTAAATGCCCTTCTACGACGCTGTCCGGAAACACTGCTGCGAATCCTACGCCGTCAAAAGACATAAAAGCCATCTGTGTACACGGCAAATGGCTGAGAATGAGAGTGAAAGTGGTCAAGAAAAGAGAGCGGAACGACCATAGACAGTTGGGCTTTCGGCAAGGGAGGGAGAAAGAACAGACTCGAACAGCTGGAATTTCCCCAGGGGGTAGGGAAAAGTGAGATCCCTACATGTACATAGAAAGGTGGTAAGTTGAAGAGAAGACAAGAGCGAATGAAGGGGGAGAAAAGAAGGGACGGAGTAAATAAGGGCGGCGAACAAATAAAGAATGTCTACTAATATCGTGACCATTCTATAAATGGAAGGATTGCGGAGATCATAAAGGCGTACATAGTAGCGCAGGCAATGGGAAATCACGGCAATGGGATAAGGATGGAACGTTCGCTTCTGTATAGAGGCCCCCCGACAGAGGAAGAGCGAAAAGCACCAAGGCATAAACATAATCCTTGGTGATGAATGGGGTTAAGGCTAGAGAGAGTAGCAGGAGATGCCGCTGAATAGATCTGGTCACCATAATCAAGTTTCGATAAAATTAAAGGGTGGAATGTAGGCGGAGGAGGTTTCGACGATCAGCTCCCCATGAAAGATGAGCAAAGGGGTTTTTAAAAAGGTTCAGCCGGCTGTGACAAGTTGCCTTCAGAGAGGTAATGTGAGGTTTCCAGGATAACCTACGATCAAAGAGGCCCAGAAACTTGACTGTATCACGTTCAAGGATACGGCCATAGAGGTACAAAGGATGATCGGAGATGACAGATCGTCTAGTGAAAGTAAAATTTTGGGGGGTTTTAGTGCAGGAAAATTTAAACCCACGTGTGGTGGCCCAATTGGAAACACGGTCCACTGCATGTTGGAGAAAACTGTAATGAGGTGACAGTCAAGCGCCTGCCACAGGCAATAGCGAAGTCATCAACATAGAGTGATGACCAAATATTTGATGGAAGACTAGAGGCCAAATCATTAATAGCAAGGGAAAAAGTGTTGTTGCTCAGAACACATCCCTGAGGGACACCCCTTTAGCTTGGATAAAGTCCGGGGAGAGCACATTATTAACCCGAACACGGAAAATGCCTGTCAGTTAAAAAGTTCTTAAGGAAGGATGGTAGATGCCTCGAAGGCCTAAGGAGTGTGGCTTGGGCTAAAATAATTAACCTCCCCAAATTTTTGTCATATACCTTCTCAAGGTCAAAAAATATGGCAATAACTGATGGTTATTCGCAAAGGCATTACGAACATACGTATCCAAGCGTAGTAAGGGGTCTATGGTAGAACGTCCCTTACGAAAGCCATATTGACGAGTGGAAAAGACTGTATGTGTCTCTAAATACCACACAAAAATGTCTATTTATGGGCCAATTACTTTGAAACTGCCGGGTAAGAGAAAATGGGCGATAGTGGGGGTTTCATGCCCTGTAGTGCCTGGTTTGGGAAAGGAGGAACAATGGCGGATTTCCACAGCTGTGGAAAACCTTGTGACCAAATAAGTTGTAAAGGCGTAATAGGACTGCAAGGGCTGACTGAGTAAATGTTGTAGAAATTCGAATATGAATGTCGTGGGGGGCCCAGCTGCCGATGATGGGCAAGTGAGAGTGTTGCCTCCGTTCTTGAGTTTAAAAGGCAATTATAATGTTCTTCTCTGGAGAAGAAAAGTCCAAGGGTGCTAACTCTCTGGCAGACTTCAGGAAGAAATGAGGGGCTAGATGAGTCCCTGAGAATACGACCGTGATGCCAATTTTCATTGGGCAACATCAAAGTGGGTTTGCTATATCAACAGGCAACCCGCAGAACAGGAGCCGGGTCAGGAGAATTTTTAAACCACTCAGTTTTCGTCTTTTTTCCAGACGGCACTCATAGAGAAGCAGAGGTGATGGTGGAAAAAATCTCCCCAGCAATGTGCGTTTAGCATCACGATGCAACGGAGAGCGATCGCACGCTTTTTTTAAAATCAAGGAGTCTCTCTGTGGTTCTTGTACCGGTACCTGCCCCATGCAGTGCGTTTCAAACGTACTGCACGAGCACAAGCAGGAGACCCCCAAAGGCAGCATTTCTGAGAATGCCTGCCAAAGTTTGGGGTATGAATGAGAAGCTGCGGTTTAAAACGGAGGGACGACAAGAGGTGTAAAAGCTCATCGATGGGGACGAAGAGGACCTCTTTTAAAACAGTTAGGGTGGAGTAAAGGTTCCAATTGCCCGATCAAATTCCCACGTGGGATGCGAAGAGGGTAAATATGAAGGGAAGTAAGAATGACTGGGAAATGGAATCGTGTCAGGTAAGTCCGGGAAGAAAACCAAGGAATCTCAATGCGTGAAAAAGAGAAAACGATGCATAAGGTAAGTAATCAAAGGGTGGGGTTTACCTGTATTAAAACATGGAGGGGGGTGGGGGCAAGAAAAGCCTAACTGAATTTCCAGGAATCACAGTGAGACCCCCCCCCCAGAGGAAATGTGGGCATAAAATCACCAAGTAACAGAATCGGTGGCAAATAGAAACAAGAAAGGCAATATCCGGAATAGATAATCCCCGGGAGAAGGAGAGAGATATAAAGAACAGAGCGTATCCCAACCTATGCAAGTGGATACGGGCTGCTGTGTAATGCAGCGAAGTATGAACAAATAGCTGAGGGTAGGAATATCAGTGCGTAGAAGAAGGGCACTTTCATTAAAGGCCCCATCAGGGAAAAGGATCTGAAGAATACAAAAATTATAGCCTGAGATGGGAGAAAATAACAGCAGAGGGTAATTTTGGTTCCTGTAAGCAAACCCCAAACAGGGGAAAAACTGGGAGAGAACATCTGAAGCTCACTCCGATTACCCGAGGCCGCGTATATTCCACTGTAAATAGGCCATGATTGGCAATGATAAGATACTGAAATCCGCAGGTAAGGGTTCCTACGGACTAGAGGGGTTAGAAAAGTCCACATGCGGAGGCAGTGGAAAACTTTTCAAGTAGCGAAGGAACGGTGCGCTGTGAAGAAAGGAGTGCGCAGATGGGGGAAAGAGGAGGAGAAGGAACAGAGGGTGGATCAGTGTCCATTGATGGTTTGGTCTCTGCAATATATTCGGGAGATTGCTTCAAGTGTTTCGGAATTCAGAGACTCATATGGGAGACAATATTGGAAATGGTAGGGGGAGGATGAGTAAAGATTGGAACTGTATTGGACTGTACCAAGGTAGTGGGGGGAAGGGGGGCGAAAGGGTGGAGGGAACTGGAGAAGCGTTGAAGGGGATAGAAGAGGCAGAAACTGGGAGGGGGCAGAAGAGGAAGAAACCTGGGAGGGAACAGGGGAGGAAGGTACAGTACGAGGAGGAGGGTGAACCTCTACACTTGTAACAGAGCCAGTGAGAGGGGGAGATTATTATTATTATAAACAAGGGGGAAGCGCTAAACCCGGAGGATTATACAGCGCCTGGGGGGGGGGATGTGGAAGGCATTCAGGCTTAATTCGGGGAACTGGAGCACAGATCCAATTCCCTAAATCAAGAGCCCCTCACCAACATCAAGGAACCTTCCTTGAGGGGTGAGAGGTGGAGAACCAGGGACAGAGACAGGGAGAGTAAAATGAGGAGGTGGAAGATGGGTAGGAGGTGTTAACGGACCTTTTTTTGACTTTTGAGAAGTAGAGGGACGATTGGGAGGAGGTGTCATACGAGATCTCGTCGTTACTGAGGCTTGTGAGAGAGAACACGAAGAAGCGAGATCAGACTGAGGCGTTTGAAAGTAGGGACGTCTGAGCCGAGGACAGCAAAAGGATTAGATACAGGAGTGACTATGGGAGAGGTAATCACAGAAGTGGGTGTAGAAGATGGGGATCCCGGAAGTGGGGGACGTTTTGAAACACGGGAATAAGAAACACGTGGGAGTCTCCCTGGAGGCGGAGATGGAGAAACTGCCATGGATAAGGGAGACCTTCTGTCTTTTGAGGTAACGGATTTTCCCCCTCGTTTTAAATAGACTTGACAACGGCGAGAGTACGAAGGGTGAGCCCCATGACAATTAAGGCAAGAGGGGAGATCGATTGCAAGACCCTATGAGAATGGTCATCGGCACCACAGACTGGGCAATTCGGCGATAGATCTGCAATATTTCGTTGGATGGCCAAATCGCCAGCAATTTCTACACTGTTGCGGTGTAGGGATCACCTTTCGGACTTGTAACCGATGTCCTGCTATATAAACTGAGGATGGGAGTTCTCGGCTGTCAAAAGTTAAACGAGCCACATTGCTAGGGTATCGTCTCGCCCGCGGGCAGGAAGAACGTAAGTGTCTACTTGAGGATGGGAGATCTTGGAGTTCCAGCTGTTCAAGAATGTCAGTGCCACATGTCTGGAAATTTTTGTTGAACTATGGTATGGGGCAGAATGACGGTACCACTACAAGAATTTAGGGGAAAGTGTTTTCAAGAGTGACAGGAACAGTATCAATATGGGAAAGACGAGGAGCTCATGAGCCTGGGTAGGGATTCTGTACGGTGATGATGCGCGTACCACTCTTAAGAGCATGGGAAAAAATCTTTACCAACATGGGTAGGGTGCCTTGCCAATACTGTGGTCAGAAAGATAGGCAGTAGAGGAAGTCGGGCGTAGTGAAGAATTTAGTCCATTGTTCAGTCTGAAATGAGCGTGGAAAGGTAGTGAAGGACGTGTCGATCGTTTCTGAGAAGAACGAGAAGGTGGAGAAGTATCATCAGCAGGTAATTGTCGTTGGCGTTTAGGCGTGGGACCAGAGTTGGTCCGACGTGGAATGGGTCGGCGATTTAAAAAAATTTCCGCACCGTAGAGGGAGAGGCCGGAAGCATAGTCAGAGGAGAGCGAAGGTCCGATAAATCGAAGGAGTCAGTTGAGGCCTCAGTACCTGAAGCGGGTGAGGAAAACAGCACCCGGCAAGAGGTACAGAGGCATGAGTGGGTTTAAGAGTTTTCCAAGACGAGGTGGGGTCAGAACGGGGTGCGGTATCAAGAAGGGGCCTCGGGGTAGGAGGTTCATGGACTAGGGCTGCCATGGTTAGGTTACTTCTTTCTTTTTGTTTTTAAGAAAAAAAAAAGAAAATAAAAATAAAAAAAAGGGGGACCGGGGAGGGATAGTTCCTAGGAGGAATGAAAGGGCCAGAAATCTCCCTCCGCGCCCAAGAGGACCTCAGCACCGCAAGTAGCGCAGATGCAGCATGAAACCCGTCCCATACCCTACCCATCATGCTAGTAAACTAACAATCCGGGATAGCAACCTCACATCTGCCGAGCTACCTCGGTGGACAAAAGAGAGGGCGGCCGGATATCCGCCACAAAGCATACCTCCTTCGGCCACCACCCCCGGAATCCGAAAGGTGGCTTCCAGAGATACACCCATCGCCCGAAAGACACCCAAAGCTACTCCGGGATACCGGAGAGGGATCGGGACATCCCCAGGCAATCCAGATTCCACGGCAAACTACGCCACCGCCAAGAACCTCAACGGAATGGGATGGACCCCAGTATCCTTTCCTCTACCTAGGAACTAGCGCGCCTGTGGGAGAAATCCCAAAGGCCGAAAAGAGGAAAGGCAAAAGGGAGGGGTGGGGAGGAGGAGGAAAGGAAAAAGGGGAGGATGGGATAGGGGAAGGGGAGATTGGGGGGTAATTAGGTTCGGTCTGAGGAACAAGACCGACAGGTGTAATTCCTCAGACCAAGAGCCTCTTCACCACGCCAAGGAGCCCCCCCTTGAAGAGGTGTAAATGTTGTAGCATACGAATGTGAATGTCTTCGGGCCCAGCTGCCGATGATCAGCAAGCTGAGAGTGTTGCCTCCAGTTCTTGAAGTGTAAAAGGCACATTATACTGTTCTTCTCTGAGAGAAGAAAAGTCCAAGGGTGCTAACCCTCTGGCAGACTTTGAGGAAAGAAACGAGGGGCATAGATGGAGTCCCTGAGAAATACGGACCAGATGATTGCCAATTTCATTGGCAACATCTAGTGGGTTTGCTATATCAACACCGGCAACCCGCAGAACAGGAGAATATTTACCACTCAGTTTTCGTACTTTTTTTCCAGACTGCACTCATAGAGGAAGCAGAGGCGATGGTGGAGACAATCTCGCCAGCAAGTGCGTTTAGCGTCACGGATGACACGGCGAGCGATCGCACGCTTCTGCTTAAAATCAAGAAGTCTCTCCGTGGTTCTATTGTACCGGTACCTGCCCCATGCAGTGCGTTTCAAACGTACTGCACGAGCACAAGCAGACGACCACCAAGGCACATATTTCTGAGAACGCCTGCCCGAAGATTGGGGTATACAATTAGAAGTGGCGGTTAAAACGGAGGACGAGAAGAGGTGTAAAAGCTCATCAGTGGAGGACGAAGAAGGAACCTCTCTAAAAACAGTTAGGTGTGAGTAAAGGTTCCAATTTGCCTGATCAAATTGCCAGCGTGGGATGCGAAGAGGTGGTGAATATGAAGGGGAAGTAAGAATAATTGGGAAATGATCGCTGTCATGTAAGTCCAGGAGAACAGACCAAGTGAAGTCTAATGCGTCGGAGGAAGAGCAGACTGAGAGATCGATGCAAGAGAGAGTGTGAGTCCGAGGATCAAAATTGGTGAGAGTACCTGTATTTAAAACATGGAGGGGGTGGGTGGCAAGAAAAGTCTCTAACTCAGTGGTTCCCAAACTGGGGGTAAATTACCCCCTGGGGGTAATTTAACCATTTTTGGGGGGTAATGGAGGGGTGACGGAAAAAAAGTTATGAAATTTTGAAAATCAAGAAAACAATGCGGTACCCGGTATGAGGATTATTGTTAACTTTGTCTTAGTATATAAAGTTGTAAAGTAAACCTATTATAAGTAAGTAATAAAGTTAAACCAAATAACAATAAACATCAAAAACTAATATACAGTATTAGAAAAGAAGAAAAAATATAGCTAAGTGTGTGGAAACCCAAAAGTATTTTGACAAGTATGCTTCAGGACAAGTCACTCAGTAGCCCAGATCGACCTGTCCAGTACGCGTCACTCACTTCCTGAGGCTGCCTCTATTTCACACTGTCAGTTTATCTGTGAGCATCAGCCGAGGTAGACATAAGCTGGTATGTATGTGTACTGCCCTGTGCAGTAATAGTTAGTATTTACCCACTGTTACTGTGAATTTGTAGCTATTATTAATTTTATATATAATGTATGTGTGGTTCTTACGTTTTCAATGGTTTTGCTAGGATTAGTAGAGTATGCGAGGCTGTATACGTTCACGTTTAGCCATATATATCAATACTAACAACATTTTGTGAAAGGGGTAACATGCTTTATGTGGCATGTTAAATTGGGTAACAAGCTGAAAAAGTTTGGGAACCACTGCTCTAACTGAATGCCACGGGAATCACAGCGAGACCCCCCCAGAGGAAATGATGGGCATGAAAATTGCCAAGTAACAGAATCGGTGGCAGAAATGATGAAACAAGAAAGGCAATATCCGGAATAGATAATGCCTGAGAAGGAGAGAGAGATAAAGAACAGAGCGTATACCACCTATGCAAGTGGATAAGGGCTGCTGTGTAATGTAGTGAAGTACGAACAAATAGCTGATGGTACGGAATATCATTGCGTAGAAGAAGGGCACTTTCATTAAAGGTCCCATCAGGAAAAGGATCTGACGAATACAATAAATTATAGCCTGAGATGGGAGAGATAACAGCAGAGTGTAATTTTGGTTCCTGTAAGCAAACACAAACAGGGGAAAACTGGGAGAGTAACATCTGAAGCTCACCCCGATTACCCGAGGCTGCATATATTCCACTGTAAATAGGCCATGATTGGCAATGATAAAGATACTTGAAATCCGCAGGTAAGGGTTCCTACGGGCTAGAAAAGTCCACATGCGGAGGCAGCGGAAAACGTTCAAGCAGCGAACGAACGGTGCGCTGTGAAAGGAGTTGCGCAGATGGAGGAGAGGAGAGAGAACTAACAGAGGGTGGATCAGTGTCCATTGATGGTTTGGTCTCTGCAATATATTCAGAGATTGCTTCAAATGTTTCGGAATTCAGAGACGTTGTATGGGAGACAATATTCGAGATGGTAGGGGGAGGATGAGTAAAGATTGGAACGGTAATGGACTGTACCAAGGTAGGGGGGGGGCGAAAGGGTGGAGGGAACTGAAGAAGCGTGGAAGGGGGCAGAAGAGGCAGAAACCTGGGAGGGAATAGGGGAGGTAGATATAGTACGAGGAGAAGAGTGAGCCTCTACACTTGTAACAGAGCCAGTGAGAGGGGAAGAACCCGGTACAGAGACAAGGAAGGTAAAATGACGAAGTGGAAGTAGGGAAGGATGGGTTAAAGGACCTTTTTTTGACTTCTGAGAAGTAGAGGGACGATTGGGACGAGGTCTCGTCGATACTGAGGCTTGTGAGAGAGAACACGAAGAAGCGAGAACAGACTGAGGCGTTAAGTAGGGACGTCTGAGCCTAGGACAGCAAAAGAATTAGATACAGGAGTGACTATGGGAGAGGTAACCACAGAGGAGGTTGCAGATGGGACCCCAGAAGTAGGGGGACGTTTTGAAACACGGGGTAGTCTCCCTTGGAGGCGGAGATGAGAAACTGCCATGGCATATGGGAGACCTTCTGCCTCTTTGAGGCAACGGATTTCCCGCTCATTTAAGTAGACTTGGCAACGGCGAGAGTACGAAGGGTGAGCCTCATGACAATTAAGGCAAGAGGGAGGTTGATTGCAAGACGTATTAGAATGGTCATCGGCACCACAGACTGGGCATTCAGCTATGGATCTGCAATATTTCGCTGGATGGCCAAATCGCCAGCAATTTCTACACTGTTGCGGTGTAGGGATCACCTTTCGAACTTGTAACCGATGTCCTGCTACATAAACTGAGGATGGGAGTTCACGGCTGTCAAAAGTTAAACGAGCCACATTGCTAGGGTTATTTTCTCCGCCCGCGGGCAGGAAGAACATAAGTATCTACCTTGAGGATTGGGAGATCTTGGAGTTCCAGCTGTTCAAGAATGTCATTGCCACATGTCTGGAAATTCTGTTGAACTATGGTATGGGGCAGAATGAACGGTACCACTACAAGAATTAAGGGAATGATGTTTTTCAATAGTGACAGGAAGAGTATCTATATGGGAAAGAAGAGAAAGATCATGAGCTTGGATAGCATTCTGTACAGTGATGATGTGCGTACCGCTCTTAAGAGCATGAAAAGAAATATCTTTACCAACATGGCATAGGAGTGCCTTGCCAATACTGTGGTCGGAAAGATAGGCGGTAGTGGAAGTCGGTCGTAAAGTGAAGAATTTAGTCCATTGTGCAGTCTGAAACCGAGCGTGGAAAGGGAGTGCAGGATGTGTCATCTTTTCTGAGAAGAACGAGAAGGTGGAGAAATATCATCAGCAGGTAATTGTCGTTGGCGTTTAGGCGTGGGACCAGAGTTGGTCCGACGTGGAATGGGCCGGCGATTCAAAAATTGCGCACCGTAGAGGGAGAGGCCGGAAGCATAGTCAAAGGAGAGCGGAGGTCAAATAAATCAAAGGAGTCAGTCGAGACCTCAGTACCTGAAACGGGTGAGGAAACAGCACCGGCAAGAGGTACAGAGGCATGAGGAGTGTCCGAAGAGTGGTCCAAAGACGAGGCGGGGTCAGAACGGGGTGCGGTATCAAGAAGGGGCACGGGGGTAGTGGGTTCATGGATTGGGTTCTCCATGGTTAGGTTACTCCTTTGCTTTTCGCTTTTAAGAAAAAAAAAGAAAGAAAAGAAAATAAAAATAAAAAAAAGAATAAAAAAGGGGGGGGGGGAGCGAGGAGGAATAGTTCCCAGGAGGAATGGAAGGGCCGGAAATCTCCCTCCGCGCCCAAGAGGACCTCAGCACTGCTAGTAGCGCAGATGCAACATGGAACCTGTGCCATACCCTACCCTTCATGCCAGTAAACCAGCAATCCGGGATAGCAACCTCACATCTGCCGAGCTACCTCAATGGACAAAAGAGAGGGCAGCCGGATATCTGCCACAAACCATACCTCCTTCGGCCACCACCCCTGGAATCCGAAAGGTGGCTTCCAGAGATACACCCGTCGTCCGAAAGACACCCAAAGCCACTCTCCGGGATACCGGAGAGAGATCGGGACATCCCCAGGTGATCCAGATTCCACTGCAAACTACGCCACTGCCAAGAACCTCAACGGAATGGGATGGACCCCGGTACCCTTTCCCCTACCTAGGGACTAGCGCGCCTGTGGGAAAAATCCGAAAGGCCAAAAAGAGGAAGGACAAAGGAAGTGGTGGGGAGGAGGAGGAAAGGGAAAAGGGAAGGATGGGATAGGGAAGGGGGGATTGGGGGGTAATTAGGTTCAGTCTGAGGAAGGAGACCAACAGGTCTAATTCCTCAGACCAAGAGCCTCTTCACCACGACAAGGAGCCCCCCTTGAAGAGGGCCTCAGTACAAAGCAATTATTGTCCATTCAAATATTTTTAGTTGAAATTTGTCTCCCTACAGTTGTACTAGCGCATCCAACCAAGCATATTACTTCTTGTAACCTACACCTGAAGGAAAAAGAATGGCAGAACATCAACTGTCATTTTGCTTCACTTCGTTACTGGTAAGGATATATGAAACAAACTGAAAAGAGACTTTTATTTCTCACTTTCATTCTGCATTTGCTGTCACAGATTCTGACCAGGAGGAGCTGCAAGAACAGACTATAAATAAAGTTGTAGCAAAAGCCTTTTAACTCTCAAATCCATAAATACAATGGATCAGAGGCTAATCATGTTTCCCAAAAATTTCAAAAACATTGAACTTTTATGGACTGAAGTGAGTAGTTTCTTTGTTGAAATAAACTGTTTACTTTAGAATTTAAATAATAAGACAATAAAATAAATTTTGAAGGAATTGTAGATTGACCAGTTATGACAACTATTATGAACCACTGCATTCCAGGTCATGACCCATGAGCTAAATTCTTTTCCTACATATTTTGGTAATTTCCCAGAGGTTAATCTCTGGACATGGGGTAATTATTATTAAAACCCTCTTATAACAATCAGAAAAGGACAGTTTTAAAGCTGTCTGGACATGCAATCACTTTCAGAACACACTACAATTACTCTCACACTATCTAAACTAATATCACATTTCTGCACATCCAACTGTATCAAGGGAGCTTTGCATTTAACACAACCAGTAACAAGAACAAAAAAACAAAAAAACTACAGTAATACTGATTTGTACAAAAAAAAAAAAAAATCCATCTTCATATCTGAAAATCATTGCACGCATAGACAACCTTTAAACAAAATCCTTTGGAATGAAAAAAATTGT
>NW_026470211.1:0-12692 GCF_026875155.1 Cherax quadricarinatus | reverse complement strand
GGTTGAATTGTTTTGTGCTGTTATAAATAAAATATAGTCCCCTGTGCACGAGTTTCCAAAGATTTTGGGAAATGGTAATTTTGATATTGGCCTATAGTTGTTTAAGTCTGTGGGGTCACCCCCTTTATGTATTGGTGAAACCTTCCCTCTTGAGTATTTTGGGGAAAGGTGCTAGTTTTCTAGTGATGTTAAAAAGTAATAAATAGCATGCGAAGGACTGGGCCGCTCGCTTTCATTTGGGTGGGACATGAGACAGATTCCCTAAATTATTTTTAAGGACTTTAAAATCTCAGTGACTTCCGTGGGCCATTTTGGTGCAAGATAAAAGGAAATTTTGGGGAAATTCCCATCTAGGTAGCCCCCTGCTGGGCTTGGTATGTGGGTTTTTTGGGAGTTTAGACCCTTGGGTTTGAAAAGAAGTCGTTTATCTTGTTAGCTGTGTCAGGGGATTAGGGGTGTTTCATTGGTTTGTTAGGAATATTCTTTTTTTTTTTTTTTTCATTTTTGTGGGCCCCTAAAATTAAAGGGTGTTTTCAGGTCTTTTTTATTTTTCTAGTGTCTGTGAATCTACGGGAGTAGTTAGTGTTTGTTTCTTTATTTTTTGGGTTTAAAACTGATGAATAATTTTAAGAATATTTTTTGTTTTAAGCCCTGTCTTATTGCTTTTCATACTGGTGTTTTTGTCATGGTTTTTCGATGGTGCTGGTTAAGCCATGGGCAACCAGCCGTTTGTTTGTGATCTGTTTCGTTTTTTTGGCAATGTTTGTTGTATAGTCTAAGAAATTTGTTAAAAAAAAAATGTCTGCCCAGTCCATCCCATTGGCCTTGGAGAATTCTGTGGGCCAGTAACGTTCTGGTCAGCTGTGAATTTCCCATTGGGGCCTCTATGGAGTCTAAATAAAATTTGTTTATTCAAGTGGTGGTTTACTAATGTTTGTCAGGAGGAAGGTAGGGTGTGGTCGTAGTGCTATCTGTGTTTTATCCTGATTTAAGGGGGACTAGTATTTTGGTCCATATTGGTCTTTATGGTTGCACTTGTCTCAGAGTGGTTTTTGTTTTGTTGGTATGAGAAGGTGTTTTTCATATTGTTGTTTAAAACAGTTAAGGTTCTTTGTAAGCCAAGGTTGATGTTTTGGCTAGAAGGGGTTTTCTTTTCTTTGTTTTTGTTATTTACTTTAAAAATTTTGTTTGGGAGTTTGGGAGGATCTGGTAAATGGCCCTTTTTTTTTTTCTTTTTTTCGTTTTTCTTTTTCCCCTTTTCTCCTCTTCTTCTTTTGGGGGTTTTTTTTCTTTTCCCCCCCTTTTTGGTCTCATTTTTTCTTTTCCCTTTTTTTTTTTTTCCCCTTTAACCTTTTTTTTGCTTCTTTTTTGTTCGGGTCTGGGGTCCTGGTTTTGGTTGCGTTTTTTCTTGCTTTTTTTTTTTTTTCTTTTTTTCTGTTTGGGGTTCTTTTTTTGGTTTGTTGGGGGCGGGGGTTTTTTTTTTTTTTTTTTTTTTTTTTTTTTTTTTTTTTTTTTTCTTTTCCTCTTTTTTTTAAAAAATTTTTTTTATCCTTTTTTTTGTTTTTTTTCTATTCTTTTTTGGGGGGTTTTTTCTTTTTCTGGTTTTTTTCTTTTGTCTACTCCTTTTTTTTCTTGGTTTCGGGTTTCCTTTCTTTTTAATTTCTTTTTTCCTTCCTTTTTCCTTCTTTAAACTTTTTTTTTTTTTCTTGTGGGGCTTGTCCCTTTTTTTTTTCTTTTTGCCCCTCTTCCCTTTTCCCGGTTTAATTAATTTGGATGACAAATAAAAGGCACTTGACTCTCAATTGTAATTGCCTAAGGTCTTATATAAGTTGGTTTTACAGAATTAGAGTATAACTAGATTTAAATTGACAGGATAAAATACACAAGTTAAAGGTAGCAAAAGAATAATAAATAAAAATGATAAAAATAAAAATGGCAATGACTTGGTATAATATGCTATGTAAGATGGTAGACAGGATAATATAAAAGTTGTAGTTGAAAATACCGTTTAAAAAAAGTATAGAATTAAAAGAATGGTCAATAAAAGTTTTCAATAAGTTTGATTCATATAGTTTAAAGCAAAATTGGGCATTAATAGGGATATTAGAATAAACTTGAGCGTGAGTATTTCTTAAAGTGAATGTAGATTTATTGAGGACAAGTGATGGTTGTTTATAATAAAATATGATGGAACAGTGATGCGGTAAGTTGTAAAAAAGGAGATAGATTCTGTAAATATTAAACACAATTAAGTACTATGTGGTAGAATGGTCGTTGATTACACAATGACAATCAAAAAAGTAGTTGGGGGTATTAGAATCTTAGAGGGGGCTCAAATTTATGACAATAGAACACTAACTGTGGACTGTGGGTAATTTTATCTGCACTTACTCTGATTCTGGTAGTCCAGGCCTACTTATAGGATTGTTTTAAGATCATGTTCTGTAGAGATGATGTATTCTCTTCCCTGTGGGCTGTACCTAACTGAGGAGATTATTCCCTCCCTCACAAAGCACAGGTGGAGTTTTTGGGCATAGCGTAATTTCTTAGCCGATAAAGAAGGTTTTTGTCTTGTTTTGGTAAGGCACTCATTTGACGTAAACATCATTTTCATAGAATTAGATGTTTTTAGTAGGTTGTATTCTTTGTAGGCTAGTTTGTGAAATTTAACTGCACTGTTTTTTTTTACCTGATTGGTATAGCCCATCAGTTTGCCAATCCTTTAGGTTCATCACTACGTATGTTAGGCAAAGGTGGTCCTTGATAAGCTTGTAGGGTGGGTCTCCATGCAGGGTTTTGGGTGACTGTGAGTGGGAGATGTTTGCAGTTAACTACAACAGCGTCAGATAGCTGCTGTTGGGTCATTATGTCACTTGGGAAGTTGGTTATGACATTGGCAAGGTTGACTTGGTCCACTTTATCGTTCTCTGTATTGTTGGTAGTAAGTAGGGTGACTTGGGTCTTTTAGAGTGTTGATGGTGTCTAGGGACTGGGTGAGGGTGTTGTTTGTTGTTCCAGAGTATCTAGGTTTATGTTCAAGAGCAGTGATCTTTGTTGAGGTAATCTGCCATTGCTAGCTTTTAGTTCCTGCATTTCTTGAGTTTAGTTTTGATCGTTTGGTTCTGGAATCGTAAAGAGTTTAGCTATTTCTATCAAATCATCCAGACGATGCAACATCCCAATGGAAAAGCTGGGGTTCACTAGAACATTAAGAGACAACCAATAAGTGTCAGGGGCCAGACTGTCAAACTGCTTCCCAGCATCATAAGGAGGATTATCAAATAGACCCTCGGCGTCTTTCAAGTAGGGGGGGTCACTGGAACAAGCACTAAAGTTGGTACCTGACCACCGGGCTGTGGTTCTACATTGGATTGCATGCAGCCAGCAGTAACAGCCTGGTTGACAGGCCCTGATCACCATGAGGCCTGGTCATGGTCAGGGCCGCGGGGCCGTTGACCCTGTGGACCTCTAGAGTTGAAACTCATTCACGCTTTTGCTTAGAAGTGGAGCACACACTAATCAATGATATCTTAAATGCACGCCCCCCCCCTCATTTCTTCCTTCTGAATGCAGTCATTGTATTTTCTTAACCACCAGCTATCTGGTTTCCCTGAATCCTTTCATAATTGTTGCCTTGTTCATGGTCTAACAGCACATCAAGCCAATAAAAAAACCCACCCGGTCTCCATTACTCTATATAAAACACACTCGCACAAGCCTGTTAGATGCTCAAGCCCCCTCCTTGCACTATAAACTTATAAACTTATTTCGTTCTCTCCTTCTTCCAACCCTTCCTGGGATGACTCCAACCCTCTTTCTTCTACTCTAAGGTCAATAAACAAGCATCCTGTCTGCTTCATACCTCTTAAATGCTCAACACCTCAGCAACCCTCCCCAACCCTAAATTATAGTAACCCCCACTTGTTGGTCTTCATAATTTCTACATTCTGAATTCTCTTCTGCACAATTATTTTTTCAAACCAAATAGTGCTCTTAAATATGGCCCACGTCCGCTCCTCCTCCTGCAACATTTAAAGGCCATGCTTCACATTCCAGGTTAGTCCAAGTGTTGGCGTATTAAATTCTGGCACATTTTCCCCTTTGCCTCTATAGATAAAAGTTTTTCCTTTCCACAGGAGACCTCAACATTATACCTACTTTTTTTTTTTACTTCATCTGTCCTATGGCTCACCTTGTCCTCCTGCTGACATACCCACTCCCAATAATTGAATATGTTTACTTCTCCATACTCCACTCTTCCCTCCAAATCTGATATCCTATCTTTCATTGTAATATTTTTTTTGATACTCTCGTCACCTGCTGTCTTCTATTTATAGAAATAGATATAAAACCTAGAAATTTTCCTTGTGAGACTAAGCACTGTGCCTTAACATCTGTTAAGTGCAATTAAATAACACCAGGATAGATGAATACTCTATATTAATACTATTATAACATAAATCTGTGGGAAAGTGTGAAAGGGGGGGATACAGGGGGTTCTGTGACACAGAGAATAGGTATCATACTGAAGATAAAAAAAAAATTTAATACATGACTAGAAACACTTTCCCAAAAACCTGGATCATCGTCACGTTCAACAACTGGGGAGAGCTGTGATTTGAACAATTGGTCCAGTATGGACCCAAGAATATTTATTAAAGAGGTTCCCTCTTCCGTGTTTTTTTTTTTTTGTTAAGAGCATCGTGTGACTTGTGCTAGAATTAATACTGCTCTAGCAACACATGTAACTTGGGCAAAAAAGAATGTCACTGGATTTGTGGGAGTTTTCAAGGGCTTTGGGAAGGTTTAAGCATGCATTAAATTATACTAACCAAAAACACAAAAAGTCATCTCATTGAGATCTATGGAAATAACAGAATTGTACATACCATGAAATGTAAGAAACTGAAGTATAATTGGACCAGAGAGCTAGTGAAGGGTAGAAAAAAACATGTTAAGAACAGCAAGACAAGGCAGAAACAGTGATGCAAAGGAGCATATATAATAACAGAAAGTAAAATATCAACAGCACAGTTAAAAAGTTTATTCTGAGAAAGAGACATAACTCAAGCACTCACAAGTTAAACAGAACTGCACTGCCACAGAAGACAGAAGAAAGAGTGAAATATGCAAGTACATATATAGAATAATTACACCACACACACACACTCCCCCCCCCCCCCCCCAACCCACACACAGTCCAGAAAGTTTTTTCCCTATTATGTTATTGAAATGGACAATGTTTATTTGCAGATACTTTCACCATGAAATGTACAACTTATTACTACAAACAGAAAATGTTAATAATGCACGTTGCTATAAAATCCATATTAAAAGAAACCCCAAAAATTGGGGTATTAAAAAAAAAAATGAGTGCATGTAAACAGGAGAGAGAAATGATCCAAAGGAAGAAAGGACAATAAAAAAAAAAGCACAGAGCAAATAACATGGCAGTAGATTACAACTAACCAGTTTCTCATACACATGGAATTGGATCTAAAACTGTCCATGTGTAACCCAGTACTGGAGATAAACATCCCCCCCCCCCCCCCCCCCCCCCCCCCCCCCCCCAATATGTCACCAAATGCCATATTAGAGGATGGCACAGTAGCAGAGGTACAAGAAGGCCCAATAATCCAAACATTCAAAAATGGTAAAGTCCCCTTGTTTTTGATGATATTCAGACATAAAAACAAAGACAAATAAGAAGGCAACTACAGAGACCTTCAATTAACTATTGGGGCTTTGAAGAGTTTGTTTCAAATCAACAGATTACAGACCTACTTAAATGAAAATACACTCAAAATATGAGGAACTAACATAAGATATAAATTTCCCACACATATACAACCTCGATTACATTCTCCACTGAAAGTACAAACAAGTTATAAATCCTTACTCAGAGAACCAAAGGAAATGGGGAAAATGAATGACCCACATAGGTTTAGTGTGACTATTATTTTAAATACAAAGATCTAAATGTTTATTGGTCACTATGAATGATCTCTGTTTGGGACCTTAAAGGATGGGCTATCCTTCAAAGTGAAAGAGTCTTGAAATTTGAGTGTTAAATGCACCAATTAAAAGCTCTCTTCCTCCAAAAGACAGAATAACCTAGAGTTTTGAATTCATTTTCTTAATGATACAGTTTTATCATTACCAGTTTTTAGGTCGAGAGTGAACCATCTATCTAGAATGTTACTGCCAGTCTAGCATTTGTTACTGTGATGTTCTTGCAAATAGCTTATTATTCATTCATGAAAATTAGGAATATGGATCATATGTTCATAACCTGTGACATTACTCTACTATATATTTTGTCAAATGCAGTCAGTCATACACAATAAATAAAAAAAACTTGAAGCACTTGTCACTGTACTTCCATTGCCCTTGGTTAGTTGGGAAGCCAAGCAGATATGGTACTCCTGCTACAACTCTTAAATTCACTGTACTGTATATAAATTGTTTAATAAAGCATGCAAACACTGTTCAAGAAGAAAATTTTTCACTTCCCCAGTCCATATTGTCTGATTAGTTTGTGTCAATACCAGCAAATTAGATGAAATGAGAAAGATTCAATTTTTGCTGGAAAGAAATTCCGGGTTCTTAGTGATGCAGGCATCCAACAGCGAAGAGGCCCTTTTTCCCATTGGCACCAATTGCTGAAAACCTACCTCCATGTTAACATGACCTAGCCAATCTGGAGTATAATTAGTATAGAGAAGAATTTTTGCATTACAGTAAAAGCATCTCCTCATTTAACGACGGAAGTTCCTTTCCTAATACCACGTCGGTAAACATATTCATCGCTCAAAATGAGGAGCATACTATAATGGATGTACATTTATTGTCAGCCATCTTTGATATTGGCTTAATGTCACCCTTGCAACCATTATTAACATTTTTAGTATACAGTTGGACCCACGACCTACGAAAGTTTAATCTGTTCCTAGAGAGCACAGTAGACGAAATTATGTTAGTCATAATTAATTTTCCCCACATGAAATAATGGAAATCAATTAATCGATCCAGGACCCAAAGTATGAAAAAAATAATTTTTACCCACATGAATATACATTTTCCTAATAAATAACAGAAGGTTACATGCACATATATTGTGTAATGAAGGAAATAAATGACACTTACCTTTATTGCAGATATGATGATGAGTGATGGGATGGGAGAGGGGAGATGATGGAGGTGTACATATTGTTTTCGGAAGGGGAATTCCCCCTTCCATAAGGGTTACTTCCATTTATATTAATACCATGGGAACAACTTGAGAGTCACTGGACCTCTGTCGCTTTCAATAATCTGTCCTTAGAGCTCTGTACCTTTCGCGTTCTTAAGATTTTCTAAAAAAGTGGTTCACAACATTGTCATTGTAAAAGTCACCAGCACTGCTTGCAATAGCTGTGTCAGGGTGATTTTCGTCCATGAAGGTTTGCAGTTCAACCCAACTTTGCACACATTTCCTTAATTTTTGAAGGTGGCAACCTCCTCAATTTCTCTTTCCCTTCCTCTGAGCAATTTCCTCAGCTGTGGCCTCTTGCTGTAGCAGATGCTATTGCAGCTCATCACGTGGTTAGTTCTTCATGTTGTCTCCACCAACTCTTCCACATCTCCCTCTAACCTCCAACCCCATGACTTCCCCAAAGACAAAATAGATTCCACAACTGGCATAGGCCTGAGGGTTGCCCCAAACCCTTCAAAAATCTCATCTTCAACCACCATTGTGGCAACAATGTCTCAAGCAGAGCTCAAGGGACTCTTAGCCACTCCCTCCCAGCCTTACCTATAAGGTTTACACAATTGACGATTACTAAAGTGATCTTCCAAAACCCTCTTAGGGTCAATCGAGTGTATGAGGTCACCTCAAAGCACTTTTGAAACACTGCTTTGTTGTAAAGTTTTGAAATTTTGAATGGCTTGACGGGTCCATGGGCTGGAGGAGAGGAGGGTTTTGGAGCAAGAATTTCACTGGATTGAAGCTCCAACTCCCCCGAAATTCACTCTGCCAAGTTGATGGATGACCAGGTGATTTGTCGTTTACAGGGTGCACTTAAGCTCAATTATTTTCCTGGTAATTTTTCACAGTGGGGCCATACACATGGTTAAAAACCAGTCCATAGAAAAATGTCCCTAGTGACCCATCGCCTTACTGTCTGCCCTCCACATCACACAAAATTAGCCTTATGACACTGTTTTTCCTGAGCACTCTCGGAGGGGAGTTTAGAGTTGATAACGAGTAGAGGCTTTACTCTGCAATAACCTTAGCATTACTACACAACATCAAGGTTAGCCTGTCTTTCATAGGATTGTGTCTGGCAATGCTTTTTTCTCCTGGTAATGTAGGTCCTGTTTCGCATTTTCTTCCAAAATGGGCCTGATTTCGTCACAATTAAACACTTGGTGGGATTTCAGACCTTCAGCCTCTTGTACCCTTGAATTCCTGCACATATTTTTCAGCCGCTTTTTGGTCCGAAATGGCTGCACCACCCTGCCTCATACACTATGTATGCCATTACGATTCTTGAAATCTTTAAACCAACCTTTGTGGCCTTAAATTCGCTACATACCTCTAGTTGCAGGCATTTTTTTAATTAAATCATCATGCAAACGCCTTGCCTTTTCAAATATGATTGCTTGAGAGATGCTATCCACTGATTATCTGTTTTTCATTTATCCACACCAATTAACAGTCTCTCAACATCTTCGGAGGTATCTGCGATCTGTGTTTTGTAAAGAGACTTGGCACCTTCCGCAACAAACAGCTTCCTTGATTGCTTTTTTGTTGGCCAGGATAGTAGCGATGGTTGACTGGGGTTTTTTGTACCAACTGGCCAGCTCAGAGGCACGCACTCACTTTCAAACTTAAATTATCTCTTTTCTTATTTCAATAGTAATTTTTTCACCTTTTTCGTGACCCAGGGTTAGCACTTAGAAAGCTTTTCTTTGGGCCCATGGGGGCTTATTTAGCAGTTACAAAGTCTAAAAACCACTGAAATAATACAAAATGTTCTGAATGTATGTGTAGCAGCGACCCGCACTGGCTTGTAAACATTGGCACACTAACTGAAGCAGGCCAGGGTGAGCATTGCTCGCGCCAGCCAGTTGCGTGCGACGCCTACGGGACGAATGAGTGTAAGCCGAGTTTTTCAACGTCGGTCGAGGTCAAATTTTACGCTGACAAGGATCATAAGTGGGTTTTATCGTAGTGTTGAGGTCATCGTAAGTTGGGGATCCACTGTCCATATTTTTAAAGTTAATACAGAGTGTACTGAGTATATGTTATAAACAGAATACAGATGGTCTCGACAATGATTGGATCGTATAAACGGTTAAATCCGACCAGCGATACATTTTAACGCAAAATTTTGCCTCGACTAGCGCTAAAAAACTCGACCAACACGATTCGTTCCATTCGAGATGCGATCACATGTGGCCTGAGCGTGCCCCGCTCTTGTCCCGTGGGTGCCCAGTGTTTAACAAGCGGCACCACGGTTGCATTCCAAAATACAATCGGAACATTTTCATATTTCACAGCGGGTTTTTAGTGATTGCACCTGCAAAATAAAGTCATATGGGCCCCAAGAATGCTTCTAGTGCCAACCCTACAGCAAGAAGGGTCGAGATATCACTATGGATATGAAGAAAGAGATAATTTGCTAAGTATTGAAAATGGAGTTGCATGTCTCGAGATGGCAGGTTGTACACAATCCCCCAATCAACCATTGCTCTATTTGTGGCAAGGAAAACGGCAATCAAGGAAGCAGTTCTTGCCAAAGGTGCAAACTATGTTTTCGAGACTGAGATCGCATGGATAGAAGATGTTGGAGAGGATGTTATTGTGTGGATTAAAACGAAAAGAAAAACTGCTAGCAGGAGACAGAGCATTCTTCAAGAGGTATATGTGAAAAAGGCTAGGAAGTTGCATGACGTTTTTTTTTTCATTAAAAAATGCCTGCAACTAGTGGTTGAATGATGTGAAGTGGAATTTCAGGCCAGCCAGGTTGGTTTGAGAGATTTAAGAAATCATAGTGGCATACATAGTGTGATAAGGCATGGTGAGGCGCTGTTCGGACCACAAAGCGGCTGAAAAATATGTGCAAGGAGTTCAAGGGTACATAGGACAGTAAAGGACTGAAACTGAACAAGTGTTTTAATTGTTGGACGAAACAGGCCTGGTGTTGGGAAAGAAACTGTCAAGCAGGACTAATTACTAGAAGGAAAAGGCACTCCAAGGACATAAGCTATGAAGACAGGCTTACTCTTCTGATGTGTGCCTAATGCTAGTGGTGATGGCAAAGTGAAGCCTTTATGGTAGTTGTATCACTCTGAAAACTCCCAGAGTGTTCAGGAAAAAACAATGTCATAAGGCTAATTTGTGTGTGCTGTGGAGGGCAAACAGTAAGGCATGGGTCCACTAGGGACTTTTTTCTATGACTGGTTACACCATGCATTTGCCCCACTGTGAAAAAATTACCTCCTGGAAAAATAAATTGGAGCTTAAGTGTCCTGGAATTCAGGACATGCTCCTGGGCATCCTTCAGACTTGGCAAGCGACTTTCTGGGGACATGAGTTATCATCAGGTCAAGTTTTTGACTCCTATTACCACCTCCTCTCTGCAGCCCATGGACCAGCAGGTCATTGCAAAACTTCAAAAACTCAACACAAAAGCTATGTTTGAAAGGTGCTTTGTAGTGACCTCAGAAACTCAAACTGACTCTAAGAGAGTTTTGGAGGAGATCAATTTAGCTCCCTCAATTGTGTAAACATTTAGGTAAGGTTGTGTAGGAGGAAGTGGTAAGAGGACCTTTGAATTCTTGGAAGAAATGTGGCCAGAATGTGTAGACAAAAAGGATTTTGAAGGATTTGAGGCTAACCCAGAGAAGGGCCTATTGCTGTTGTGGAATCAATGTGTGGCATTGGGAAGTCCTTGGGGTTGGGAGGTTAGTGGGGAGGATGTGGAAGAGTTGGTGGGAGAGGACAATGACAGAACTAACCACTGATGAGCTTGCAAGATCATCTTCAACAGCAAGAGGCCCCATACTGAGAAAACTGCTATGGAGGAGGGGATAGAAAAAATTGAAGAAGAAGTTGGTTCTACTTCATGATTAAGGAAATGTGTGCATTGTGCTTAAAGTGCAAACCTTTTTTGATGAAAATCACCCTCACACAGCTATTGCAAGCCATGCTGGTGACTATTAGATGACAATGTTGTGAAACACTTTAGGAATGTCATAAAGGAACGGGAGGTACAGGCCTCTATGGACAGATATGTTGTGCGACAGAAGTCCAGTGACTCTCAAGCTGGTCCTAGTGGCATTAAAAGAGCAGGGAAGTAACCCGGAAAAGGACTTGCCACCTCAAGTCTAATGGAAGGGGATTCCCCTTCTAAACCACTAACACCAACCACACTCTCCCCTCCTCCCATCCCATCAATCATCACCAGATCTTCTATATAAAGGTAAGTGTCATGTAATTGTGCATGTCTTCTTCAGTTTGTGTGTATTAAAATTAATATTTCAGGTGGTAAAATTTTTTTTTTTCAATACTTTGGGGTGTCAGGAACGGATTTAATTTGATTTCCATTATTTCTTATGGGGAAAATTAACTGACTAACGATTATTTCGACTAACGATGAGCTCTCAGGAACGGATTATATCGTTGGTCGGGATCCACTGTAGAGGATATCAGCTCTAATATGTACATTATTTAGGTATGCATACTGGTCAGAGAGCCCATCGTAAAGTCCGAGTCATCAGTAAATAAGTACATCGCTAAGTGAAGAGAGGCTGTATTCGCAAACTCCACACTCAAGAAATTGTTAGGGGCATCATTCTCGTGAATTTGGGGTTGTACTCTATGAGATCACAGAAATATACAAAAGGATAGATGAAGACATCTGAATACAATCAACAGGAACATGAGGTCCCATTTGTAAATAAAGATGAAATACCAAATAGATACATGGCAGAATAACAGATTGAGATACAAGAGGAGATACAATTAGAGATATTACTGTGTGTGATAAATTAAATTACTAAATATGGAACACGATGAGAATAACTCTGTTCCTGTTCCTACAAACAGTTATTGTAATTACACACACATACATATGAATCAAATACACTTTCACATATCACTACATACACACAGTGAAAGGTTAATTTCTAAAACATCCAGCAACAAGAGAAGTGATGGCAATAATGGATTTCACCTGTCATTATTATTATTATTATTGCATTCAAGGGGAAGTACTGAACTTTTCAAGGACATACAGTGCACAATTTCACCTGTGAGATCATGGAGCCAAAGGTGAGGAAGATGGCATTTGGGAGGGAGTAGGAGCCACCTGATAGCCATTGGAGAAGCCAGAAGGTGGGGCCAGATGCAGCCAGCATCAACAGCAGACACAACCACATGTAGGCTTGAAAGGGACGCACCAGAGCCAGCATGTGGCAAAGGCTGCAAGAAATAATGGCACATGTATTAAAATGGTTATTCCACACAAGCGAAAAAGCGTTTTGCACAGGTGTAAATATAGTTCCACACAGGTGTACAAGTCATACTAGATGTTCCAAAAGAAAACACAACACATGTGTACATACAGGAAGGCCCCACTTTCAGCAGTTCACTTTACGCGTTTCATTAATACATGGTTTTCAATTACGTAGGTTTGGGAGAC
>NW_026470210.1:0-7500 GCF_026875155.1 Cherax quadricarinatus | reverse complement strand
TAAGATGTTGGTGTTATCAGGAGAGGTGAGTAAGATGTTGGTGTTATCAGGAGAGGTGAGTAAGATGTTGGTGTTATCAGGAGAGGTGAGTAAGATGTTGGTGTTATCAGGAGAGGTGAGTAAGATGTTGGTTTTATCGGGAAGGTGAGTAAGATGTTGGTGTATCAGGAGAGGTGAGTAAGATGTTGGTGTTATCAGGAAGAGGTGAGTAAGATGTTGGTGTTATCAGGAAGGAAAGATAGGGGGTGTTATCAGGAGAGGTGAGTAAGATTTTGGTATTATCAGATGTAAGATGTGTGTTATCAGGGAGGTGAGAAAGATGGTGTTATCAGGAGAGGTGAGTAAAGATGGTGTTATCTAGAGAGGTGAGTAAGATGTTGGTGTTATCAGAAGAGGTGAGTAAGATGTTGGTGTTATCAGGAGTAAGATGTTGGTGTTATCAGAAGTGAATAAGATGGTGTTATCAGGAGAGGTGAGCAAGATGTTGGTGTTATCAGGAGAGGTGAGTAAGATGTTGGCGTTATCAGGAGAGGTGAGTAAGATATTGGTGTTATCTGGAGAGGTGAGTAAATGTTGGTGTTATCTAGAGAGGTGAGTAAGATGTTGGGTGTTATCTAGAGAGGTGAGTAAGATGTTGGTGATATCAGGAGAGGTGAGTAATGTTGGTGTTATCTGGAGAGGTGAGTAAGATGTTGGTGTTATCTAGAGAGGTGAGTAAGATATTGGTGTTTTCTGGAGGGGAGTAAGATGTTTGGTGTTATCTAGAGAGGGGGAGTAAGATGTTGGTGTTATCAGGAGAGGTGAGTAAGTTTTTTGGTGTTTATCTAGAGAGGTGAGTAAGATGTTGGTGTTATCAGGAGAGGTGAGTAAGATGTTGGTGTTATCTGGAGAGGTGAGTAAGATGTTGGTGTTATCTAGAGAGGTGAGTAAGATGTTGGTGTTATCTAGAGAGGTGAGTAAGATGTTGGTGTTATCAGGAGAGGTGAGTAAGATGTTGGTGTTATCTGGAGAGGTGAGTAAGTGTTGGTGTTATCAGGAGAGGTGAGTAAGTTGTTGGTGTTATCAGGAGAGGTGAGTAAGATATTGGTGTTATCAGGAGAGGTGAGAAAAGATATTGGTATTATCAGAAGGAATAAGATGGTGTTATCAGGAGAGTGAGTAAGATGGTGTTTATCGGGAGAGGTAAGATATTGGTGTTACCCGGAGAGGTGAGTAAGATAATTTTGGGTTATTATCAGGAGTAAGATGGTGTTATCAGGAGAGGTGAGTAAGATGTTGGGTGTTATCAGGAGAGGTGAGAAGATGTTGGTGTTATCAGGAGAGGTGAGTAAGATGTTGGTGTTATCAGGAGGGTGGTAAGATGTTGGTGTTATCAGGAGAGGTGGTAAGATGTTGGTGTTATCAGGAGAGGTGAGTAAGATGTTGGTGTTATCAGGAGAGGTGAGTAAGATTTTGGTGTATCAGGAGAGGTGAGTAAGATGTGGTGTTATCAGGAGAGGGTAGTAAGATGTTGGGTTATCAAGAGGTGAGTAAGATGTTGGTGTTATCAGGAGAGGTGAGTAAGATGTGGTGTATCAGGAGAGGTGAGTAAGAGGGTTGGTGTTTCAGGAGAGGTGAGTAAGATGTTGGTGTTATCAGGAGAGGTGAGTAAGATGTTGGTGTTTATCAGGAGAGGTGAGTAAGATGTTGGTGTTATCAGGAGAGGTGAGTAAGATGTTGGTGTTATCAGGAGAGGTGAGTTAAGATGTTGTGTTATCAGGAGAGGTGAGAAAGATGTTGGTGTTATCGGGAGAGGTGAGTAAGATGTTGGTGTTATCAGGAGAGGTGAGTAAGATGTTGGTGTTATCAGGAGAGTTGAGTAAGATGTTGGTGTTTTTCAGGAGAGTGAGTAAGATGTTGGTGTTATCAGGAGAGGTGAGTAAGATGTTGGTGTTATCAGGAGAGTGTGAAAGATGTTGGTGTTATCATGTGAGAGGTGAGTAAGATGTTGGTGTTATCAGGAGAGTGAGTAAGATGTTGGTGTTTTCAGGAGAGGTGATTAAGATGTTGGTGTTATCAGGAGAGGTGGTAAGATGTTGGTGTTATCAGGAGGTGAGTAAGATGTTGGTGTTATCGGGAGAGGTGAGTAAGATGTTGGTGTTTCAGAGAGGTGAGTAAGATTTTGGGTGTTATCAGGAGAGGGAGTAAGATGTTGGTGTTATCAGGAGAGGTGAGTAAAGATGTTGGTTTTTATCGGGAGAGGTGGTAAGATTGTTGGTGTTATCAGGAGAGGTGAGTAAGATGTTGGTGTTATCAGGAGAGGTGAGTAAATGTTGGTTTTTATCAGGAGAGGTGAGTAAGATGTTGGTGTTATCGGGAGAGGTGAGTAAGATGTTGGTGTTATCAGAGAGGTGAGTAACATGTTGGTGTTATCAGGAGAGGTGAGTAAGATGTTGGTGTTATCAGGAGGTGAGTAACATGTTGGTGTTATCAGGAGAGGTGAGTAAGATGTTGGTGTTATCAGGAGAGGTAGTAACATGTTGGTGTTATCAGGAAGGTGAGTAACTTTGTTGGTGTTATCAGGAGAGGTGAGTAAGATTGGTGGTTATCAGGAGAGGGTGAGTAAGATGTTGGTGTTATCAGGAGAGGTGAGTAAGATGTTGGTGTTATCAGGAGAGGTGAGTAAGATGTTGGTGTTATCAGGAGAGGTGAGTAAGATGTTGGTGTTATCAGGAGAGGTGAGTAAGAGTGTTGGTGTTATCAGGAGAGGTGAGTAAGATGTTGGTGTTATCAGGAGAGGTGAGTAAGATGTTGGTGTTATCAGGAGAGGTGAGTAAGATGTTGGTGTTATCAGGAGAGGTGAGTAAGAGGGTTGGTGTTATCAGG
Source organism: Cherax quadricarinatus (assembly GCF_026875155.1). Taxonomy (NCBI): domain Eukaryota; kingdom Metazoa; phylum Arthropoda; class Malacostraca; order Decapoda; family Parastacidae; genus Cherax; species Cherax quadricarinatus. The sequence continues at coordinate 4,635 of NW_026470210.1, read as the reverse complement.
AGAGGTGAGTAAGATGTTGGTGTTATCAAGAGAGGTGAGTAAGATGTTGGTGTTATCAGGAGAGGTGAGTAAGTATTGGTGTTATCGGGAGAGGTGAGTAAGATATTGGTATTACAGATGTAAGATGGTTTTTATCAAGAGAGGTGAGTAAGTTTGTTGGTGTTATCAGGAGAGGTAAGATGGTTTTATCTAGAGAGGTGAGTAAGATGTTGGTGTTATCAGAAGAGGTGAGTAAGATGTTGGGTTATCAGGTTAAGATGTTGGCTTTAATCAGAAGTGAATAAGATGGTGTTATCAGGAGAGGTGAGAAAGATGTTGGTGTTATCAGGAGAGGTGAGTAAGATACTGGTTTATCAGGAGAGGTGAGTAAGATACTGGTGTTATCAGGAGAGGTGAGTAAGATACTGTTGTTATCTGGAGAGGTGAGTCAGATGTTGGCGTTTTATCAGGAGAGGGGGGTTTAAGATATTGGTGTTATCTGGAGAGGTGAGAAAGATGTTGGTGTTTTCAGGAGAGGTGAGTAAGATATTGGTGTTATCTGGAGAGGTGAGTAAGATGTTGGTGTGTTATCTAGAGAGGTGAGTAAGATGTTGGTGTTACCCAGGAGAGGTGGTAAGATTTTGGTGTTATCAGAGAGGGTGATAAGATGTTGGTGTTATCAGGAGAGGTGAGTAAGATTTTGGGTGTTATCAGGAGAGGTGAGTAAGATGTTGGTGTTACCCAGGAGGGGGTGAGTAAGTGTTGGTGTTATCAGGAGAGGTGGTAAGAGTTGGTGTTATCAGGAGAGGTGAAGTAAAAATGTTGGTGTTATCAGGAGGGGTGAGAAAGATAATTGGTGTTATAGGAGAGGTGAGTAAGATATTGGTATTATCAGAAGAAAGGGATGGTGTTATCAGGAGAGGTGAGTAAGATGTTGGTGTTATCAGGAGAAGGGTGAGTAAGATATTGGTGTTACGGAGAGGTGAGAAAGATGTTGGTTTTATCTAGAGAGGTGAGTAAGAGGGTTTGTTATCAGAGAGGTGAGTAAGATTTTGGTGTTATCTAGAGAGGTGAGTAAGATGTTGGTGTTATCAGGAGAGGTGAGTAAGATTTTGGGTGTTATCAGGAGGGGTTTGAGTAAGATGTTGGTGTTATCAGGAGAGGTGAGTAAGATGTTGGTGTTATCGGGAGAGGTGAGTAAGATGTTGGTGTTATCAGGAGAGGTGAGTAAGATGTTGGTGTTATCAGGAGGGTGAGTAAGATATTGGGGGTTATCAGGAGAGGTGAGTAAGATATTGGTATTATCAGATGTGATAAGATGATGGTGTTATCAGGAGAGGTGTAGTAAGATATTGGGTTATAGGAGAGGTGAGTAAGATTTTGGGTTTGTTATCAGGAGAGGTGAGTAAGATGTTGGTGTTATCAGGAGAGGTGAGTAAGATGTTGGTGTTATCAGGAGAGGTGAGTAAGATGGTGTTATCTAGAGAGGTGAGTAAGATGTTGGTGTTATCAGATGTGAGTAAGATGTTGGTGTTATCAGAAGAGGTGAGTAAGATGTTGGTGTTATCAGAAGAGGTGAGTAAGATGTTGGTGTTATCAAGAGAGGTGAGTAAGATGGTGTTATCAGGAGTAAGATGTTGGTGTTATCAGAAGTGAATAAGGGATGGTGTTATCAGGAGAGGTGAGTAAGTTTTTGGTGTTATCAGGAGAGGTGAGTAAGATACTGGTGTTATCAGGAGAGGTGAATAAGATATGGTGTTATCAGGAGAGGTGAGTAAGAATTGGTGTTATCGGGAGAGGGGGAGTAAGATGTTGGTGTTATCAGGAGGGGTGAGTAAGATATTGGTGTTATCTGGAGAGGTGAGTAAGTATTGGTGTTATCTGGAGAGGTGAGTAAGATGTTGGTGTTATCAGGAGAGGTGAGTAAGATATTGGTGTTTATCGGGGAGAGTGAGTAAGATGTTGGTGTTATCAGGAGAGGTGAGTAAGATGTTGGTGTTATCAGGAGAGGTGAGTAAGATGTTGGTGTTTATCGGGAGAGGTGGAGTAAGATGTTGGTGTTATCAGGAGAGTGAGTAAAATTGGTGTTATAGGAGAGGTGAGTAAGATATTGGTAATTTATCAGAAGTGAGTAAGTTTGGGTGTTATCAGGAGAGGTGAGTAAGTTTTGGTGTTATCGGGAGAGGTGAGTAAGATATTGGTGTTATCAGGAGGGGTGAGTAAGATATTGGTATTATCAGAAGTAAGTGATGGTGTTTATCAGGAGAGGTGGGGTAAGATGTTGGTGTTATCAGGAGAGGTGAGTAAGATGTGGTTGTTATCAGGAGAGGTGAGTAAGATGTTGGTGTTATCAGGAGAGGTGGTAAGATGTTGGTGTTATCAGAGAGGTGAGAAAGATGTTGGTGTTATCAGGAGAGGTTGAGTAAGATTTTGGGTGTTATCAGGAGAGGTGAGAAAGATGTTGGTGTTATCAGGAGAGGTGAGTAAGATGTTGGTGTTATCAGGAGAGGGGGAGTAAGATTTTTTGGTGTTTTTCAGGAGAGGTGAGTAAGATGTTGGTTTTTATCAGGAGAGGTGAGTAAGATTTTGGGTGTTATCAGGAGAGGTGAGTAAGAAAATTGGTATTATCAGATGTGAGTAAGATGATGGTGTTACAGGAGAGGTGAGTAAGATTTTGGTGTTATCGGGAAAGGTGAGTAAGATGTTGGTGTTTATCAGGAGAGGTGAGTAAGATTTTGGGTGTTATCAGGAGAGGTGAGTAAGATGGTGTTATCTAGAGAGGTGAGTAAGATGTTGGTGTTATCAGATGTGAGTAAGATGTTGTGTTATCAAGAGAGGTGAGTAAGATGTTGGTGTTTACAGAAGAGGTGAGTAATAAGATGTTGGTGTTATCAGAGAGGTGAGTAAGATGGTTTATCGGAGTAAGATGTTGGTGTTATCAGAAGTGAATAAGATGGTGTTATCAGGAGAGGTGAGTAAGATGTTGGTGTTATCAGGAGAGGTGAGTAAGATACTGGTGTTATCAGGAGGGGTTGAATAAGATACTGGTGTTTATCAGGAGAGGTGAGTAAGATATTGGTGTTATCTGGAGGGGTTTGAGTAAATGTTGGTGTTATCAGGAGGGTGAGTAAGATTTTGGTGTATCGGAGAGGTGAGTAAGATTTTTGGGTTATCAGGAGAGGGGGAGTAAGATATTGGTTTTATCTGGAGAGGAGTAAGATGTTGGTGTTATCAGGAGAGGTGAGTAAGATGTTGGTGTTATAGGAGAGGTGAGTAAGATGTTGGTGTTATCAGGAGAGGTGAGTAAGATGTTGGTGTTATCAGGAGAGGTGAGTAAGATGTTGGTGTTATCAGGAGAGGTGAGTAAGATATTGGTGTTATCAGGAGAGGTGAGTAAGATATTGGTATTATCAGAAGTGAGTAAGATGGTGTTATCAGGAGAGGTGAGTAAGATGTTGGTGTTATCAGGAGAGGTGAGTAAGATTTGGTGTTTATCAGGAGAGGTGAGTAAGATATTGGTTTATCAGAAGTAAGATGAGGTGTTATCAGGAGAGGTGAGTAAGATGTTGGTGTTATCAGGAGAGGTGATAAGATGTTGGTTTTTATCAGGAGAGGTGAGAAGATGTTGGTGTTATCAGGAGAGGTGGAAAGATGTTGGTGTTATCAGGAGAGGTGAGTAAGATGGTTGGTGTTATCAGGAGAGGTGATTAAGATGTTGGTGTTATCAGAGAGGTGAGTAAGTTGTTGGTGTTATCAGGAGAGGTGATATAAGATGTTGGTGTTATCAGGAGAGGTGAGTAAGTTTGTTGGTGTTATCAGGAGAGGTGAGTAAGATGTTGGTTATCTAGAGATATTAGATTTTGATGCCGAGTGGCTAGTTTATTGTGCACCACATATCCATCCTATGGATGGTAGTGCTAGTTTCCTGTGGAGAGTGGAAACCCTGGGGTAATATTGGCCCCCTGGGGGAAAGATTTAGGCCCCCGGGGGTGAAGGGGCCCACCCTGTGGGAGAGTGGCACCCTGTGGGGAGAGTGGCACCCTGTGGGGAGAGTGGCACCCTGAGGACAGTGGCACCCTGTGAAGAGAGTGGCACCCTGTGGGGAAATTTGAGATACAGTTCTTCCCCTCCCTACCTCCCAACAACCACTCCCCCCCCTACAAAAAAATTCCTCCCTCTCCTCTTCAAGCACCCCAGGCTTGTACTCAAGTGGTTACCAAGAATACTTATTTTATCTGCCTCACACAAATACATTCCTCCCCATCCCCCTCCTCCTCCTCCTCTCTCTCTCTCCATGCTATGGTTGGCAGGAGGCGGAAAAGGTGAATTTGGGTAGAAAGGAAGCAAGATAAATGTTGAATGAAAAGGTTAAGGAAACTGGGAAGGGAAGAGGCAAAGGAAGAGGAGGAAAGATGCGAGAAGAGGGAGGAAGAAGTAAATAAAGACAAAGAGGAAGGAGGGAAGGCACGAGTGTGATTGCAGGGGTCGAGTCACAGCTCCTGGCCTCGCCTCTTCACTGGCCTCGACTACGTCATTATCCTGCTCCATGAGCTTTCATAACCTCCTTTAAAGCTATGTAGGACCCGCCCCCATCGTCATTTCTAAAAACTGTTCCCATTCCTGACAACTCTGAAGAAATATTTCCAAAATTTTTTC
>NW_026470209.1:0-12245 GCF_026875155.1 Cherax quadricarinatus | reverse complement strand
ATCCCACCAAGACTACACCCAAAAAAAAAGACTATATCCCCCAAGACTATCACCCTCCAAGACTATCATCCACAAGATATCATCCCCCAAAAGCTATCACCACCAAGACATCATCCACCAAGACTATCATCCACCAAGACTTTTCATCCCACCAAGACTATCATCACCAAGACTATCACCCACCAAGACTATCATCCACCAGACTATCATCCCACCAAGACTATCATCCACCAAGACTATCATCCCCCCAAGACTATCTTCCCCCCAAAAGACTATCTCCCACCAAGACTATCATCCCCCAAGGGACTATCTTCCCACCAAGACTATATCCCACCAAGATTATCATCCAAACCAAGACTATCATCCCACCAAGACTATCATCCACCAAGACTATCATCCCACCAAGACTATCATCCACCAAGACTATCATCCCACCAATACTATCATCCCACCAAGATTATCATCCCACCAAGACTATCATCCCACCAAGACTATCATCCACCAAGACTATCATCCACCAATACTATCATCCACCAAGATTTATTCCCACCAAGGACTATCATCCCACCAGACTATCATCCCCCAAGACTATCACCCACCAAGATTTGTCATCCCACCAACACTATCATCCACCAAGACTATCATCCCCCCAGACTATCATCCACCAAGACTATCTTTCCACCAAGACTATCATCCACCAAGACTATCATCCACCAAGACTATCATCCACCAAGACTATCATCCTCCAAGACTATCATCCCACCAAGACTATCATCCACCAAGACTATCATCCACCAAGACTATCATCCACCAAGACTATCATCCACCAAGACTATCATCCCACCAAGACTTCATCCCCCAAAGGGACTATCATCCACCAAGACTATCATCCACCAAGACTTTTCATCCCACAAAGACTATCATCCACCAAGACTATATCCCACCAAGACTATCATCCCACCAAGACTATCATCCCACCAAGACTATCATCCACAAGGGAACATCTCCCACCAAGACTATCATCCCCAAAAGATTATCATCCCACCAAGACTATCATCCACCAAGACTATCATCCACCAAGACTTCATCCCACCAAGACTATCATCCACCAAGACTATCATCCCACCAATACTATCATCCCCCCAAAGGGTTATCATCCCCCCAAAAGACTATCATCCCACCAAGACTATCATCCACCAAGACTATCACCCCCACCAATACTATCACCCCACAAGATTATCATCCCACCAAGACTATCATCCCACCAAGACTATCTTTCCCCCAAGATATCACCCACCAAGGGACTGTCACCCCACCAAACACTATCACCCACCAAGACTTTTCATCCCACCAATACTACCATCCACCAAAGACTATCATCCCACCAAGACTATCATCCACCAAGACTATCATCCCCCCAAAGGGACTATCATCCGCCAGAACTATCATCCCCCCAAGACTATCATCCCACCAAGACTTCATCCCACCAATACTATCACCCACCAAGGCTATATTCCCACCAAGACTATCATCCCACCAATACTCCCATCCACCAAGACTATATCCCACCAAGACTATCATCCACCAAGACATCATCCCACCAATACTACATCCACCAAGGACTATCATCCCACCAAGACTATCATCCACCAAGACTATCTTTCCCACCAAGACTATCACCCCGCCAGAACTATCATCCCCAAGACTATCATCCCCACCAAAGACTATCATCCCCACCAAGATATCATCCACCAAGACTATCATCCCACCAAGACTATCATCCCACCAAGACTATCATCCCACCAAAAACTATCATCCCCCCAAATTTACTATTTCCCACCAAGGCTATCATCCCACCAAGACTATCATCCCCCCCAAGGCTATCATGCCACCAAGACTATCATCTCACGAAGAATCCCACCAAAAACTATCATCCACCAAGACTATCTTTCCCACCAATACTATATCCACCAAAACCCTATCATCCCAAAAAAGGGACTATCATCCCACCAAGACTATCATCCCACCAATACTATCATCCACCAAGACTATCATCCCACCAAGACTATCATCCCACCAAGACTATCATCCCACCATGACTATCATCCCACCAAGATTATCATCCACCAAGACTATCATCCCACCAAGACTATTATTACAACCTAGGATTTCAAATGGCCTGTTATCCCAGGTGTAATGGGAGCAAATAAACACAGTAGAAAAAGTTTAGACTTATATTATCCTTCACCAATTTAGAACAGCAATATGTACACTATGTACAGTGATAAATATAGTGCACTCCACGGTAAGCAAGGCAGAAATAGAAGCCACAAGATAGCAGACCGTGCTTCAACCAGCTCTAGAATGGGAATGACAAGGGCAGACAGGAGAGCGGTATCCACATAACCTCTGCGATTGTCAATCCCACCTTCTTATTGGCTAGAACCTGGTCACTAGTTGAACGATGGGGCCCCTTTCATCAAACTCTTAGCAACCTGGTTCGCTGGTTGGGGGAGATAGCCTGTAAATGAGGGTGTGCCCATGCGCCGAATAAAGGTTACGTACTCTTTGCATGCCACACCCCCACCCCCGAGAAGGCTCAGGATTAGGCTGCCACCCCCCAGTGGTAACCGTGCCGCCCTGGAACCAAATTAGGGGACCGCCTATCCTCTCCACCATCCAACTCTTAGATAGAGCTCAGCTTTCCTAGTGACCAAAAGCCAAACCCTAACTCAGAGTGAGACAGCAGTCAGATAGGCCAACATAGGTCCAAGATAAAAGCGGACGGTAAGCCCGTATCCCCTCACAAAAAAAAAACCCCCACATCAGGGGATAAAAAAAAGAGCTTGAAAGGGGGGTTACCACAAATACATCCTAACCTAAATAAAATTTTTAAACTAGAACTCTTGACAAAGAGTCTGCCAACACATTTTCTTTGCCGGCAATATAATTTATTTTTAGGTTTTAGGGCTGCAGCCTGAGCGTCCAACGCATAAGCCTTGTGTTATGATTCTTCATGGTTGGAGATAGACTAAGGGTTGTGATCACTGTAGACTGTGACCCCTGCGTGTCTGGCCCACATAAACATCGAATTGTTCCAAAGCCATTACCAGCGCGAGGGCTTCTTTTTCAATGGTAGAGTAAGCTCTCTGATGTGGCTGGAACTTAGCTGAAAAGTATGCGATTGGCTGCAGCTCCTTGTTCCCGATTTGTTATAGTACCGCCCAACCCCAGACTCAAAGCATCAACCTGTAATGAAAAGGTTTGGAGAAGTCTGGAGACAGGAGAATGGGTCCCAGAGCCAATAATCTTTTTGCTTTATTAAAAGCAGTTTTTACAATCTGAGTCCAATTAAAGGGAACTTTATGACTGGTAAGAGAGGGTAAGGGGGCTACAATATCTGAGAAATTTCTTACAGAATCTTCTGTAAAATCCTATCATGCCTAGGAAACGTTGAAGAAAATTTCCTATCGGGGAAAACTGGAAAATTTCTTTAATCGAAAGAACTTTAGCAAGTTTAGGTGCAAATTACCACTACCTACTTATGGCCTAAAAAAAGTGATAGTGGCCTGGCCAAAGGAAGATTTAGATAAATTAACTGTTAATTGGGAATTCTTAAAGGTCTCAAACAGAGCTTTAAGTCTAAGTAGGTGTTGATCCCAAGTATCAGACACCACAACAATATCATTAGGTATGCTGCCGTGCCTTCAAGTCCTTTAATAGCCTGATGGAGGGAGTTTCTGGAATGAAGAGGGGGAATTTTTCTTTCCGAAGGGGGTAACTGTATACTGATAATGACCTCCTGGAATCACGAAGGCAGAGATTTCCTTCGCCTTATCTGTCAAAAGGTCCCTGATAGTAACCTTTAAGGAGATCTAATTTGGACACAAAAGTAGCCTTACCACAAAGTCAATTACGTCATCCAGACGAGGAAGAGGGTAAGCATCTGTGATTGTGACCTCGTTCACTTTACGGTAGTCTGTGTACATACGAAACCCTCCATCAGCTTTTTTATAGGATGCACGGTGAAGCCCATGGACTAGATGACCCCTTTCCACTAAACCATGTTCTAACAAGAAGTCTACTTCCTGCTGAAGTAGCCTTTTGCTTTTCAGGATAGCTCTGTAGGGGGAGAGTTTAATTGGTTTAGATTTTCCCACATCTACATCATGGTAACCTAACGTACTTTTTTTCGGCCACATCCGAAAAAATATTAGGATATGATGTAGAAGCTCATTTAAAAATTGGTTGCTTGTAGTCAGATAATCCACCCATTAACGGGCTAGGATCCTTGAGGAGGACAGAATTTGAAAGTTTAGTATTAATTTAGAGATAGAGTGCAAAGAGTCAGATTTCGTCCTCAGAGGTAGAGGGACAGAGTCATTACTGGGATTTATCTGGTGTATGAAAGGCCTTGATTTGATTAATGTGGTAAGTTTTTGTTTTTGAGGTCTTATCAATGGGGACCACATAATTTAAATCAGATAATCTATTACTATCTCCCATAGGTCCGTAAATCTAGCTTTCAAGGTGTGGCCAGGTATAGGTTCCTGCCCCAACACCTTGTCTCCTGGTGGAAGGAGCGGAATTGTGCACTTTTGTCATACCTCTGTTTCATCTTACTTTGAGCTATCTTTAGGTTAGCCGTGGCCAACTCACGTGCCACCTGCAACCTGAAGACGGGTTGTAGAGTGCGGGAGCTTACGTCTTTTTCCATCCATCCTTCTTTGAGACCCAAAGAGGACCTCGTACATTGTGCCCAAAAGATCAGCTCAAACGGACTATACCCTGTAGACTCTTGCACCGTCTCCCGTATGAGAACAGCAACAAAGGTAGAGATTCATCCCAATCTGTCGGAAAGTGCATGCAAAAACTTCTCATCATTGTTTTTAATGTCTGGTGGAATCTTTCCAAGGCGCCTTGGGACTGAGGATGATAGGCAGTGGATAGGTTGTGAATTATCCCAAACCTAGTTAATACTTCCCTAAATGCTTTGGCAGTGAAAGTTAGTACCTTGATCATTGTATAGTTTTAGGAATCCCCAAAACAAGAAATGAATTTTTTGTTAAAGCTTTGAGAATAGCTTTAGTATTGATACTACGCATTGGGATCGCTTCAGGATTTTGGGTTTTACTTTATCCATAATTGTAAATAAATACTGATTTCCAGACTTTGACTTAGGTAGTGGACCTACACAATTATAATTAAATCTGCAAAGGTTCTCCATCAGCAGGTATGGGTTGGAGAGGTGCAGGTTTAAGGGAAAATGTTCAGGTTTTCCAACTTGCTGACATTCTCGGAAAACCCTAATATAAATTCTTCACATCTTTCTTTAATTTTGGCCAATAAAATTCTTTTGTGATTCTATACAAGGTTTTTGTAATTCCTAAGTGACCTCCTGAGGGACGTTTTATGAGCTATATTTAATATTGAGGTCTATATTGGGTTTGGGAAACCCACTAACCTGTCGTATAATTCCCGGCCCTCTTTCCCCTTCCAGTCTCGTGCAAACCAAATAATCATTTTTAACTTCATACTTGATGGATGACCCCAAGAGGATTTACCATGGCTGCCTGAAAAGCGAATTTTAAGAAAGGGGCCTTTCGTTGTTCCTCCCGGAAGGACAGTCCCTCGGGCATGGAAAACAGAGACATCTGGCAAACCTGCAACCTGGGAATAGGAAGGCTTGATCGGGGTCTGTTCACTTGATTTACGAGACTCCGGCCCGGGGTGTCTCATAAAACAACGTGGCTATTCCGAGATCGGAGTCGTCCAAGGATAGGTCAACATTCTCCCAGACAACCCTTGGGTGTTGCCCGAGTTATGGCCAACACTGGAGAAGCATTAATCATTATAGGTTCAGGACCGAAAGTAAACAGTAGTAATGTTATTACCCAGTAATAACATGGCATTTTTCATGGGAAATCCTTTTGAGATACCTACAGTCAAGTACCCAGTGTAATATTTGGCACTGTACATAAATTTTTATGCAAAGGAACTGAATATATAGCTCCTCCATAGGGCTTCCAATAAAACTGAGGAATTCAAGGAAGTATTCTCTGAAAGGGGTAATTCCTTCTCTGACAAGTGAGCAATATGCTCCAGTATCTCTAAAGGTATTTACTTTAGTTGGTTCTGAGTTTTCCCGGGAAAGGGAAATAAGACTTTCGCAATAATAAGGGGGGCCATACCTTTTTTCTACTTTCTAGGGGACATGTTACTAGGGATATTAGAGTTTTCCCGATGGGTTGAGGTTTTTGGGGGCAGTTGGAATGATGTGACCTACTTTATTGCACCTGAAGCAGACGACAGGCTTGCCTTTACTCCCTGATGACGTTGCAAGTGGTGTCGTTCTGGCTGGTGCCTCTCTGGATATTGTTGTCGAGATGCTCCATAAGTAGTTTGCTTTCCCCAGGGGGGCCATATGTGAGAAGCGTGGCTCACCCGGTGACTTGGTTGGATGACGTAGACGCTCTCCCTCCCGGGTGGCACTTCATTCTCCAATGTTGTCGATCTCTGCTCAAGCCAGACTGTTGAAAAGAGAGACGGGACCGCTCGGACAAAGGGGCGGTTCGTTTCGAAGGTATCAGCCAACCTGGCCGCCTCCATGCAGTGGTTAAGTCACGATCCTGCAGAAGACACGAACCCCTGGTCCCCCAGACTCCAGCAGGTTATCAATCAGAATAAGCTGCACCAGCTCCTCAAAGTTAGAGACACACTCGCTTTATACCCGCTGGTAAAAGCTTTGGTTTGCTTTTCTCACAAAGTCCACCAGGGATTGACCAAGCTGCGCCTGTTCAATTTGAAGGTCTTACGATATTTAGCTGGGATACATGTATATGCTCCCAACCCCTGTGGTTTCACTAAATTGATAATAGAGAAATTAGCGTCAGTTAATACCGACGTAAATTCCTGTGCCTTACCCAATAATGCTGTATTGAACCAACGCTGCCCAGTGCTGTTCGGCACCTCAAGGCTCGAGCCCGATTTTCGAAGCTTTCGAAAAAATTGCTCTGGTTCGGCCTCATTGAAGCGGGGAACAAGCTGTACTGCTTTTTGTAACTGAAATCGTTTACAGAATGCGAAAACTGCCTCCTTCTCTTTCCCTATCAAATTCTTCCCCTTGCGAATGCTCTCTGTTCCCTAGTTTGCTCCAGCGGATTTTTGCCAGCTCAAGTGCCAACGGACGCTGATTCACCTGAGACAACCCAGCTGCACCATACTGACCATTTTGCTCCGTAGGTGTATCATCTTCCTCATGCGAGAACATAAGAGGTTTTTTCCCCAGCTCCATAAAGGGAGGAGTTTGATGTGCCATTCTTCTTCAATAAGTTGTCAGCAATAAGTGAACGCAGTTGCGCAGCTGTGAGAGTGCGTTTATAGGGAATGCCAATGGAACGAGCAATTTGCCCAAAAACGCTGTAGGGGCCCAAATTTTGGTAGGTTATGAAAGTATATGCCGACACCAGGCGTCTGACTCGTCTAGGTGGCATAAGTTATTCGCTATGCACAGTACGAATACCCCAACGTAACACGTTAATTTGCAGAACACGCTTAGCTATGCACGTACGATTGCAGAATACGCATACAAGCAAAGCCGAAATGCACACAAGATTGACCGTAGCGAAGCGAGCACACTGAACCAAGCTAAATAGCGAGCTGTTGAACGATCACCCAATAGCAAGGCTGATCATAAGCAACCGACACGCAAAATTTGTAAAGCGAAGCGAAACAGCAAGCTACACAATGTTCCTGCTACAAGCTTCACCCTAAGCTCAACCGTTTCTCTAAGTCCAGATCCCGGACAGGCCCCATATTACAACTAGGATTTCAAATGGCCTGTTATCCCAGGTGTAATGGGAGCAAATAAACACAGTAGAAAAAGTTTAGACTTATATTATCCTTCACCAATTTAGAACAGCAATATGTACACTATGTACAGTGATAAAAAATAGTGCACTCCACGGTAAGCAAGGCAGAAATAGAAGCCACAAGATAGCAGACCGTGCTTCAACCAGCTCTAGAATGGGAATGACAAGGGCAGACAGGAGGGGCGGTATCCACATAACCTCTTTCGATTGTCAATCCCACCTTCTTTTTGGCTGAAAACCCGGTACTAGTTTTAAAAGATGGGGCCCATCATCATCTTAGCAACCTGGTTCGCTGGTTGGGGGAGATAGCCTGTAAATGAGGGTGTGTCCATGCGCCGAATAAAGGTTACGTACTCTTTGCATGCCACAACTATCATCCCACCAAGGCTATCATGCCACCAAGACTATCATCCACCAAGACTATCATCCCTCCAAGACTATCATCCCACAAAGACTATCATCCCACCAAGACTATCATCCCACCAAGACTATCATCCACCAAGACTATCATCCACCAAGACTATCATCCCACCAAGACTATCATCCCACCAAGACTATCATCCCACCAAGACTATCATCCCACCAAGACTATCATCTCACCAAGGCTATCATGCCACCAAGACTATCATCCACCAAGACTATCATCCCTCCAAGACTATCATCCCACCAAGGCTATCATCCCACCAAGACTATCATCCCACCAAGACTATCATCCCACCATGACTATCATCCCACCAAGATTATCATCCACCAAGACTATCATCCCACCAAGACTATCATCCCACCAAGGCTATCATGCCACCAAGACTATCATCCACCAAGACTATCATCCCTCCAAGACTATCATCCCACAAAGACTTCATCCCACCATTACTATCATCCCACCAAGACTATTTATCCACCAAGACTATCATCCACCAAGACTATCATCCCACCAAGACTATCATCCCACCAAGACTATCATCCCCCCAAGCTATTTATCCCACCAAGACTATCATTCACCAGGCTATCATGCCACCAAAACTATCATCCACTAAGACTATCATCCCTCCAAGACTATCATCCCCCAAGGCTATCATTTCCCCCCAAGACTATATCCCACCAAGATATCATCCACCAAGACTATATCCTCCAGGACTATCATCCCACCAAGACTATCATCCCACCAAGGCTATCATCCCACCAAGGGCTATCATCCCACCAAGTACATCTCACGAAGAATCCCACCAAAACTTTTCATCCACCAAGACTATCATCCCACCACGGGCCCATCATCCACCAAGACTATATCCCACCAAGACATCAATCCCACCAAGACTATCATCCCACCAAGAATTTTATCCACCAAGACTATCATCCACCAAGTTATCATCAGTTACAAAAACCAGGGAAACACGGTTTAGAGCAGGCGCTTCTGTCTGTCCCAACTCTGGACACTATGACAAGGTCGTGGATGCTGTAGAAGACAAAAAAAAAAACGCAGATGTAGTATAACACAGACTTTGCAAATTTCTTTGAAAAAGGTGACCATGGTAATAACTCACAAAATGCGTGATTAAGGAATAACAGAAAAAAAATGGTAGGTCGATCTATATTTTCTGACAAACAGAAAAACAAAGACTGGGGAGTAAACAGAGCAAATTTAGGTGGCAACCTGCGAAAATTTTGTTCACAAGGACATTTTGCTCCCACCTGTTCCCCTCCTATCTGACATAGAAAAGGGAAGTAAATCACAGCACCGTGTTGCCTTTATAGATGACACCCGATCTGCATGAAAGTTGTGTCATTGAAGGGACTGCAAGACCCAGGCGGACGTCAACCAACTTCCCTTGGGGCTGCAGAAAACAATATGAAGTTCAATATGAGAAATTTCAATTATTCCGTTTGGAATTTCGTAAAGGGAAATTAAAACTGTATCGGAATATAAAACAAATTCTAACTACACAATCGAAAAGTAAAAAAATGATGTACAAAGACTGGGAGTGATAATGTCAGAAGATCTCACTTTCAAAGACCGACTTGCTAGAAAAGTGACAGGATGGATAATGAAATCCTTCAAAATAGGGGATGTCAAGCCATGATAAGACTCTTCAGGTCGCTTGTTTACAGGCTGGATTATTCGCACACTAACGGCCAACTTTTCAAGGAGGTGAAATTGCTGTCCTAGAAAATGTACAGAGAACCTTCACGGCAGACATAACTGCGATAAAAAACCTAAATTACTGGGAACGCTTGAAGTTCCTCAACCTGTACTCCCTAGAACACAGGCGGGAGAGATACATGATTACATACACTTGGAAAATTCTAAAGGGAAATAAGTCACTCTGACTTTTTTGGGTTATCCCAGGTTCTCTACACATATGCTGCTATGTATGATAATTCTATGTAACTGTATTTTTGTATACCTGAATAAACTTGCTTACTTACTTACTTACCAAACTTTTACACGAAAAATCACTTTCTGTGAAAGCAAAAGACTCGGCATACGGTGCAACATCCCCCCTATGAAAAGCAGAGGCGCTACTAGCACGATAAGAGACAACACAATAAGTATCAGGGGCCCAAGATTGTTCAACTGCCTCCAAACATACCTGAAAGGGATTGCCAATAGACCCCTGGCTGTCTTCAAGAAGGCGCTGGACAGGCACCTGACCAGCCGGGCTGTGGTTCGTACGTCGGATTGCGTGCGGTCGTCCACTAAGACTATCATCCCATCAAGACCATCATCCCATGGAGCTCATAACACTATTTAAATAGTAAAGCAATATTTCTGGAACCTTCTTCATCGCTGCTTCCTTAACTTAACACTGAAGTTTCTCTACAGTAACATTTAGGCAAGTTTTACCAACTGAAAAATAAATTAGCAGTTAATAAGTAATGGAATTTTTTTTATATAATGCGAACTACACAATGGTTAGTTAAACGGCAATCCACTTATAAATTATGACCATAGTGTCCGAGACTCATGGTACAGCATATGCTAACTTCTGTACATGACAGATCATGACACAATGTCAAGAGGAAAGAAGTGGAGGAGGAGGGTGAGATCAGGTCAAGTCATGAGTGTTCTGAAGGTGAGAACATTTGAAAATGTATTGAGAACACAAGAATCTACAGAAGCAATTCCAGGACGAAGAGTTAGGTTAAGAAAGTTGTATATGAGAGTAGATTCAATTAGACGGCGTTTTTGAAGGCTAGAAGAAACGTATAGTTTAAGCAGAGGACCAATTAATGGTTAGATGCTGTTGAAACAGTAGAAACAGCAGCGGTAGCACCAACAACAGTAGCAGTAGCACCAACAACAGTAGCAGTAGCACCAACAACAGTAGCAGTAGCACCAACAACAGAAGCAGTAGCACCAACAACAGTAGCAGCAGCACCAACAACAGTAGCAGTAGCACCAACAACAGTAGCAGTAACACCAACAACAGTAGCAGCAGCGGTAGCACCAACAACAGTAGCAGCAGCAGTAGCACCAACAACAGTAGCAGCAGCAGTAGCACCAACAACAGTAGCAGCAGCAGTAGCAACAACAACAGTAGCAGCAGCAGTAGCACCCAAAAACAGTTTGCAGCAGCAGTAGCACCAACACCCGTAGCAGTAGCACCAACAAAAAGTAGCAGCAGCAGTAGCACCCCAAAAAAACAGTAGCAGCAGCAGTAGCACCAACAACAGTAGCGCAGCAGTAGCACCAACAACAGTAGCAGCAGCAGTAGCACCAACAACAGTAGCAGCAGCAGTAGCAACAACAACAGTAGCAGCAGCAGTAGCAACAACAACAGTAGCAGCAGCAGTAGCACCAACAACAGTAGCAGCAGCAGTAGCACCAACACCAGTAGCAGTAGCACCAACAACAGTAGCAGCAGCAGTAGCACCAATAACAGTAGCAGCAGCAGTAGCAACAACAACAGTAGCAGCAGCAGTAGCACCAACAACAGTAGCAGCAGCAGTAGCACCAACACCAGTAGCAGTAGCACCAACAACAGTAGCAGCAGCAGAAGCACCAACAACAGTAGCAGCAGCAGTAGCACCAACAACAGTAGCAGCAGCAGTAGCAGCAACAATAGTAGCAGCAGCAGTAGCACCAACAACAGTAGCAACAGCAGTAGCACCAACAACAGTAGCAGTAGCACAAAAACAGTAGCAGCAGCAGTAGCAAAAACAACAGTAGCGCAGCAGTGCACAACAACAGTAGCAGCGCAGTGCAACAAGAAAGAGGAGAGCAGCAGAGCACCCAAAAACAGTAGCGCAGCAGCAGTAGCAACAAAAACAGTAGCGCAGCAGCAGTAGCAACAACAACAGTAGCAAAGGTAAAAAACAACAATAGTAGCAGCAGCAGGAGCAACAAAAAACAGTAGCAACCCGCAGGGAGCA
>NW_026470208.1:0-12044 GCF_026875155.1 Cherax quadricarinatus | reverse complement strand
AAAATTTATGTCACTTGTCTGACTTTTTTGGGTTATCCCGGGTTTCTCTATACATACATGCTTGTATGATAATCTGTGAAACTGTATTTGTGTATCCCTAAATAAACTACTTATTTACTTACTTTCTATTCTGTTGACTGAGTACAAGAAACTGCCCATTCACCTATTTCAACTACCCAATAAAGTGGTCAGAAATTGGCAATTTGGCCAATATCAAACAAAATTTCAACAGATGCCAATTTCAAAACAGGGTCCAGAATAAACGATGCAGACTTTCCTGCCACTAAAAAAACATTCCCCTCTGTTTATTAGTTACTACTAAAGGCCAGAAATTTTTATTCACACAAAAAAAGAGGATTTACTTTTATGCAGACTACTGCATTATTGTAGAAAACTGTATAAGTAATGTCAACCTATTCTTGACTACACATTGGAATTTGGACTGGCAGGCAGTCAGGTATTGGAAAGTGATGTATTTGTTTACTCTTGAACATCACTAAAAAATAGAACATTTCCGCTACTCTGAGCTCAATTTCAAGGTACTTTTCTCGTTAAAAGCAATCAAAATCACTTTCTATTTCTGTAATATATCTTCCATTCTATCAAATGAGCCCAAAAAAAAAAAAAAAGGGAATACAACCAAAAAAACCCATACGAAAATACAGTGGACCTTCGACCAACGATGGCATCGATTAACGATAAATCTGACTAGCGATACATTTTAACGCAAAAATTTTCCCTCGACTACGCTTAAAACCCGACCAGTGCTATTCGTTCCGTACCATACGGTCCACTTTGGCCTGAGCGCACCTCACTTGCCCTTCGGTGCCAGTGTTTACAACCCAGCCAGCCACCGCGGTCGCTTCCAAACATACAACTGGAAGCATGACTCAAGAAATCGTAATGACACGATTGCAAATAAACCATACCCCCGGCCGGGATTAAACCCCGCGGTCATAGAGTCTTGAGTCATGGTGCGGCAGTGAAGGGACTTAAAGCTAGAGTTCGTTCACGGCCACGCTAGCTGGAGATTCGTCTGTAAAAACTTGCATTTGTGGTCACAGAGGTGCCTGTGCTAATTTTTCCTATGGTTTTAGAAATATACCTATTTGGGGATGAATCTTATTGTGGCTAGCTGGTCTAGTGGCTAAGGGCGACGGGCTGGAGTTTTGGGGACTCTATGACCGCGGGTTCAATCCCGGCCGGGGGTATGGTTTTTTACAACTGGAACATTTCATTTTAAATCACAGCCTTTTTAGTGATTGCACCTGCAAAATAAGTCACCATGGCCCCAAAGAAAGCTTTTTGTGCCAACCCTACAGCAAAAAAGGGTAAAGAATTACTATAGAGATGAAGAAAGAGATCATTGATAAATATAAAAGTGGAGTGCGTATCTCTGAGCTGGTCAGGTTGTAAAATAAACCCCAATCAACCATCGCTACTATTGTGGGCAAGAAAACGGCAATCAAGGAAGCTGTTCTTGCAAAGGTGCAACTATGTTTTCGAAACTGAGATCGCAAGTGATAGAAGATGTTGAGAGACTTTTTTTGGTGTGGATAAACGAGAAACAGATAGCAGGAGACAGCATCTCTCAAGCGATCATATGTGAAAGGCTAGGAAGTTGCATGACGATTTAATTACAAAAATGCCAGCAACTAGTGATGTGAGTGAATTTAAGGCCAGCAAAGGTTGGTTTGAGAATTAAGAAGCGTATTGGCTTTCATAGTGTGAAAAGGCATGGTGAGGCTGCCAGTTCAGACCACAAATCGGCTGAAAAATATGTGCAGGACTTCAAGGAGTACATAGACAGTAAAGGGACTGAAACCTGAAAAAGTTTTTAATTGTGACAAAACAGGCCTGTTTTGGAAGAAAATGCCAAGCAGGATGTACATTACTCAGGAGGAAAAGGCACTCCCAGGACATAAGCCTATGAAAGACAGGTTTACTCTGTTGATGTGTGCCAATGCTAGTGGTGATTGCAAAGTGAAGCCCTTTTTTGGTGTATCACTCTGAAACTCCCAGAGTGTTCAGGAAAAACAATGTCCTCAAGGCTAATTTGTGTGCTGTGGAGGGCAAACAGTAAGGCATGGGTCACTAGGGATTTTTTCTATGACTGGTTTCATCATGCATTTGCCCCCAATGTGAAAAAAATTTCTAATTGAAAGAAATTAGACCTTAAA
Organism: Cherax quadricarinatus; assembly: GCF_026875155.1. Classification (NCBI taxonomy): domain Eukaryota; kingdom Metazoa; phylum Arthropoda; class Malacostraca; order Decapoda; family Parastacidae; genus Cherax; species Cherax quadricarinatus. The sequence goes on along the minus strand of NW_026470208.1, from coordinate 9,864 downwards.
ATGCCTCCCGGTATTAGACAATGCTCGGTCATCCTTCAGACTGGCAGAGCGACTTTCTAGGGACATGAGCTTCATTAAGGTGAAGTTTTTGCCTCCTAATACCACTCCCCTCCTGCAGCCCATGGACCAGCAGGTTATTTCCAACTTCAAGAAACTGTACACAAAAGCTGTGTTTGAAAGGTGCATTGTAGTGACCTCAGAAACTCAACTGACTCTAAGAGAGGTTTGGGAAGATCATTTTACCATCCTCAATTGTGTAAATATTATAGGTAAGGCTTGGGAGGAAGTGACTAAGAGGACATTGAACTCTGCTTGGAAAAAAATTGGCCAGAATGTGTAGACAAAAGGGATTTTGAAGGGTTTTAGGCTAACCCTGGAATCCTTGCCAAGTGAGGAATCCATTGTGGCATTGGGGGGAAATCCTTGGGGTTGAAGGTTAGTGGGGGAGGATGTGGAAGAGTTGGGGGTGGAGGACAGTGAAGAACTAACCCGAGAGCTGGGTAGGGTCATCTTCAACGCAAGAGGGCACACCTGAGGAAAAATGCTTCGGAGGAGGGGAGAGAGAAATTGAAGAAGTTGCCTACTTCTAAGTAAAGGAAATGTGTGCAATGTGGCTTGAAGTGCAACCTTTTTTTATGAAAATCACCCTGACACAAACTACTGCAAGCCGTGCTGGTGACTATTACACTGACACTGTTGTGAACCACTTTAGGAAAATCATAAAGGAACGAGAGGTACAGGCCTCTATGGACAGATATGTTGTGCGACAGAAGTCCCCGTGACTCTGAAGCTGGTTTCCCCAGTGGCATTAAAAGAACAAGGGAAGTAACCCCAGAAAAAGACTTGCTGCCTCAAGTGCTAATGGAAGGGGATTCCCCTTCTAAACACTAACACCTCTCCCCTCCTCCCATCCCATCAATTTATCACCAGATCTTTCAATAAAGGTAAGTGTCATGTAACTTTTGCATGTAATCTTCAGTTTGTGTGTATTAAAATTAATATTTCATGTGGTAAAAATTTTTTTTTTTCAATACTTTGGGTGTTTGCACGGATTAATTTGATTTCCATTATTTCTTAGGGGGAAAAAATTAACTTGACAAAAGATAATTCTGACTAATGATGAGCTCCAGGAAGGGGATTAAATCGGGTGGGGGTCCACTATGAGGCTGCTAACGGTAAAAAAGTAAACCCCTTTATTTATGGTCTGATTTCTTTAAAATTTTTGGTGTACGTTAAGAAGCTTTTTCCCCATCATACATTCCCCAGTTTAAATTTAAGTTTCCCAAACAAACAAATGAGAGAAAAAAAAATAATTAAATTTAATTTAATAAAAATTTAATTTTATGGGTTTAGTGGGTTTGGGTAGACAGCCCCGCCCAGGGAGGTACTCCGTCCTCCCAAGTGAGTGTAAAAGAAACCCTGTAACTGTTTTACATGAGGGTAGGATTGTTTGGTGTCCTTTTTCTTTTCATAAAATTTGCAAGATTTCAGGTATGTCTTGTACTTCTATTTAAAAGAACATAGAAAGGAGGAAACTGCGGAGGGGTGCTGGCCAAAATAGGCAGGTCCTTTTTCTTTTTATCCCCCTAACAAACATTTACCCCAACCCCCAAAAATTAAAGGTTCCCAAGATATAAGCTCTGATGGAAAGTCCCCCCTCAAATCCCAAACCCCTTTTTACTCATGTACTTATCCAAAAAGATTTGATCTACCAAAATTTTAGCCTCAATAAAACCCAAATAGGTAGACGTTCCCCTATCAAAAATACCCTATTTCCAAAACCAAAACTTTCCTTTGTCCTTTCAAATCTAAACTTATCTAATTTTTAAAACCTTTACTGCGGGTTTTCTCTTGGAGAGAACCTCAAAAACCTTATTTAAAATCCCCCTTTTTTATTTCCCATCTTCCAAATTTTTCACTTCGATCAGGTCTCCCTCATTCTTGTTTTTAACAAAATGAAAAGAACTTATGAGTCTTAATCTTTCTTCATAAAAGGGAAAATTTTTGATGTATGTATTAAAATTTTTGTCATCCCCCTCCCCCCTGAATGTTTCTAAAAGAAATTTATGTCCAAATTTTTTAAATTCGGGAGACCCCGAACTGGCTGCATAATTAAGGGGGAGGCCTTTAATATTGTTTTATAAAGCTGCAGTATGACCCCTTGGGGAAATTCTGTTGCCTTTAACTTCTTGATTTTAAATCCAGTAATCTTTTTTCCTTATTTCGTACGCTTAGGGTTGCCCGTCTTTGGGTTTTAAAGGGTTTCTGCTAAAAATAACCCCAAGTCCTTTTGCAATCTGTATGGCTAAGTTTTTACATCATTTTAAATTTTTAAGTACTTGGGTTTTGGAGGGCCCCCCAAGCTTCAGGGAAACCCTTGCACTTTTTACTTAAACTGCATTTCCAACTTTTCTGACCAAGAATAGATTTTGTTTAATTTTTCCCCTGAAGTTCCCTAAATTTTCTTTTTAAATTAAATTTACCCCTCCCTTTCTTGGGTGTAATGGGGAAAATTTGTCATACCCCTGTAATTCCCCATCAAGATCATTGATTATATTTTTAAACAAAAAGGGGCCCCAAGACTGTTCCCCTGGGGAAACGCCATTGTTAAAATCCCCCCCTGGGAAATTTCCCCCCATTTAGGACCCTCTCTGTTCCCTGTCGGGGAGCCATGACTCGACCCACGAGAGCATTTTTCCCCAATGCCATGGGCTGCCCTTTCTTTAACAGTCTATGGTGCGGAACTCTATAAAAAAAGCCTTACAAAAATTCAAAGGTAAATAATAAAATTTTTTTATTTGGTCAACCCCTCAAAAGTTTTAAATGAAAAAAAGTTAAAAAAATTATTTTGGGAACAAGCCGGCCTCTTGTGAATCCATGCGGGATATCTTAAATCAAGCTTTGCTTACCGAGATGGCTTCTTAAAATTTCCCCAGCTATATTGATTAGTAATTTGTTTTACAATTGAGGTAGCTTTTTTGGGGCCCGGGAAATTTTGGGCGGTTAACGACTTCCCCCCTTTTTAAAAATAGGATTTTCATTACCCATTTTTCCCACATTTTCAGAACAAAACCCCTTTGTTTAAAGAGAAAAATTAAAAAATATTATTTTAAGGTTACAGATTTCCCAATTTTGATTCCTTAAAAAACCCTTAAAAAAAACCTCATCGGGACCCGGGGGGAATTATTTTCCCTTCCCAGTCGGGTTATTGCCTCAAAAACCATCTAACTAGTGACTGTGATTTACTTAATTTTCTCTTCTAGCCCACTGTAAAAATTAATTACTGGAATATTGTTAGTGTCTTCTGTGTAAAAATGAGAGAAAAAAATTTTTTTAAAATTTCAAGCACATTTCATTTCTTTGCGTAAGGGGGGCCCATATTTATTTTTTAAGGGGACCTATTTAAACTCTAAATTTTGTTCTATAGACCTGGAAAAAACTTTTTGGGGTTAGTTTTGGGAAACCCCAGCAACTTTAATTTTATAGTCCCTTTTTGCTTTTCTTATCCCCCTTTTTAAAGTCCCCTTAATGTCAAAATTTTTCTGATTCTAGTGACCCTACCTCCCTTTTAAAACCCTATAAATTTCCTTTCTTTGCCCTAGAAAATATTTTTGGGCCCATTTTTTATCCCTTTTGGGTCTTTCTATTTTATCTAATTTTTTATATGGGATTAAAAGTTTTGGAAACTTGTATAGTGTTCAGAAAACTGTTTTAATTGTTTGCTCTCTTCCCTTACCCCCGTCAACAGGATAAGTGTTTTAAAGGAAAACGTAATCTGCTAAAAGGGAAAATTTTGGGACTGTTTTCGGGGTTATCGCTACTATCGTACTTTCCCTTCAATGCTAAATGTAATTTTTTTGTTTGGGGCAGGCCCCCCGTTCCCCTGAAATTTCTAAATTATTAACAAGGGATTCATTGTTTTTTCCATAATAAGTCAAGCAGGTTATTTCCCTTGTAGGGTTTGTCACAAAAATGTTCAAAAAACAATTTCCCGAAAAAACTTCTAAGAAGTCGTTTCGATTCTAAAAATTTCCCCGTCAAAAAAAATTTCCCCAAACAACATGACTAAAGTTTAAAATCTCTAGGAAAATTTTAAAATTATCGTTTCCTTGTGGCCTTAACAATTTCCTCCCTTAGTATTTTCCCCTTGGTCCCTTTAAGTTAGGGGGCGGTTTACACTCCAAAAACATTTTTTCTTGCCCCTCTGAAAATTCTACCCAAAACGGGACTCTGTTGTTTTTAAATTCCCGACTTAATCCCCGTTTTTAGGGCAACAGTTCAAGCGATCTCGGAGTACAATGCCACCCCACCCCCCCCCAAAATTTTCCCTTTTCTCTTGGAAAAATTTTAAAAACCCTGAATATGCTTTCCCGCAGGCATGCCCGGGACTTTTTAAATTTAAAAACCCGTTCAGTTAAGGAAAAACCCATAAAGGGGGTTACCTAAAATAGCAACTAATCCCCAACTCGCCCCATCTTATTCCTCCCACTAGGGCCCAATTAGCTTTAAAAAACCCTTAAAAAAGACTCCCCTTTCTCTTTCCCCTTTTCCTGCCATTTCTATTTTTCTACAAAAACCTTTTACCGTCTTTACCCCCCCAAAGGCCCCTGGCTTTTAAATATCTATTCTTTTCTTATTTTTACTATTTCCCCTGGGAACTCTTTAATATTACTAAAAGGGATTCCTGTTTTCCTCCCAAATTTTAACCCTTACCAAACTTTTCCCTAGTTTAAAAGCCCTAACGGGCTCCCTCCACTCCCATTTGCCAGGTTTCCCCCACCCCCCCCTTTAGATAAGTGCCCCCCAAATCCCTAGAAATTACAATGAATTTCTCCCATAAAGAGGCCCAGTTGTAAATTGAATGTTACCGCTTTTTCCAAAACTGTTTTGGGTCCACCCAGCAATTGCACCAATTCCCCTGGAAACCCAATTCACTTCCAACCCCCCTCCTTGGAAAAATTTACCACATATGAGGGGGTTCCCCCCCTTACTTCTAATTATTTTTTATTCCCTTGCCCTTACCTGCTAATAAGGTCCTCATTTCCTCGTCTCAAATCGTTGCCTCCAGCATTGAGAAAAGAAAATTAGGATTGCTCCCATTACCTCCATGATGTCATCCAAAAGGCTAAAAATTTTTCCTCCATCCCAGCCCCAGGAAAAGCAAAAATCTCTGTCTCCTACTTTCCCGTCCTTCGCAGAAGCCCCTACCCTTTTTCCCAAATTGGCTATCCCCAACAACAAAAAAATTCTTACCCTTTCCCTTTAAAGTCTTTCGTCGTGCGTTCCCGTAGTCAATTTAAAATTTGTGGGTTGGGATGAGAATGTATTGGATATTTCCCCAAAAAGTTTCCACGGAGGGCTCTTTTTCTTCATCGTTTCTAAAACCCTTTTTTTTTGTCTTTTTGACGTCAACTTCCCCTTTCCCCCGCCCGTCCAGCCAATGACCGTTTCCCTTATTAACCTGAGGACTCAAAACGGAGGACTATAGAATCTTCTTGTTTCTCGGTCAATCCCCAAATTTTCCCAAAATTCGCCAACCTCAATTTTTCCCTTAAAGTTTTTGGAAAAGTTGCTCGATGGAGGGATCTTGCTTCAATTCTGAGAGCGGAAAACGGTTTCACAGAGAAAAGTAACGTAAAACATGCGCAAATCCCAACTCAATCGGAGCACTGCGCGCGTCCGCACGGAATAGCGATGCGAACATTCTAAAGGTCACACTAACAAAATGTACAAGCACATATATCACACCCCTTGGGGTTTTCTTTTTTTTTCTGTTCTTTTTTTGTTTTTTTCTTTATCCCCCGGGGGAAAAGTGGAACAGAATTTTCCCTCCGTAACCCATGCGTGTTGTAAGAGGCGCTAAAATGCGGGAGCAAGGGGAGAAACCTCTTTCTGTATTTTTTATTAATGAAAAAGGAGAAAACTTTCTTTTTTCCTTTGGGCCACCCCGCCTCGGGGGGATACGGCGGTTTGGGGAAAAGAAAGAATAATAAAAATAATAATAAAATTAATAAATAATTCTGGTGTGGTTTGGGGAAAAGCAACCGCGGGAAAGGGTACACCGTCCTCCCAAAAGTGGTGTAAAACAAAAAGCCGTAATTGTTTTACATGATGGTGGGATTGTGGGTCTTTTTTCTGTTCATAAATGCAAGATTTCAGGTCGTCTTGCTATTCTACTTACACTTAGGTCCACTACAAAAAATGTACAGCTATAATCCCCCCCTCGGGGTTTTCTTTATTTTCTTTTAGTTTTTGTTTTGTTTTTTTTCCCTTATCTCCATGGGGAAGTGGAAAAAAAAATCTTTTTACAAATGCTTTTGGGTTTTGTAAGAGGCAATAAAATCCCGGGAGGAAGGGGCTAGTAGCCCTTCCCCTGTATAAATTACAAAATTTTAAAAGAAAAACCATTTTTCTTTTGGGCCACCTGCTTTAGGGGGGATACGGTAGTGCAGTGAAAAAAAAAAAAAAAAATTTACTACAATAGTGTACATGGTATCGGCCTAGCTGCTTCAGGCGTTTACTATATGAAGCCCTTGTTTTAAAAAGCATTTCAGGAAAAATTGGGTCGTGTCCCGGATAAGACCACCAGTCCACAAAACACCCAAGAAACCATTTACTGATGGGTGAACATAGCAAAGGGTGTAAAGAAAATCCCCAATGTTTCTCCCCGGTGGGGGAATCAAACTTTCCCAAAAATATTATGGCTAGCCCAACCCAGGTACTAGAAATATGCCATTTATCTGTTTTTTTGGGTTTTCCCAGGTTCTCTTTACATTGCTGCTTGTGTGATAATCGTGTAGAAAAATGTTTTTTTTGTTTCAGTTTTTGGTGCGTAGAGTGATATATCACAGCCATGTGCTATACCCCATTTTCTCAAATAAAACCCCCCAAGACAGGTAGGAAAATGGTACTTGCACCTGCCCTTTTCTACCTCCATAAACTGTCGGTATTATGCCAAATATATTCATTCTGGATTTTTTTAAATATGTTTTTTTGTTTTTTTAATAATCGGCCGATTCCCCCAAGGAGGATGGCCAAAAAAGAAAAATTTTCTCATCTTCACTCTATCACTGTTTCCCAGAGGGGTGTTTTTCATACAGTTATGAAACTGCAATTTTAAATCATCTTTCCCAAAAATGCTCTTCTTCCCCCCGCCCCCACTTTCCTGTAACCACAAATTTCTGCTAAACACCAACATACATTTTTAAAAACCACCATAATCTTCGCCCCTTTTCCCATACTCTCCTAGCCCATTTCCTCCAATAGTTGTTTATTTCTTTCCCTAACGCCTCCTTTTAATTTTACACCTTCACCTTCTCTTACTTGTGCTTTTATTTTCCCTTTTATCAAAACTTCCTTTTTCTCTAAGTCCCACAACTAAAAAGTGATTGATTATCTGTGGCCCCCCTATAAACATGTAAACCCGAAATTTTACTCAAAGTCTTTTTTCTACCAATATGACCAACAAACTACTGTCTTTTGCCCTACTCATATTTGTTATTATTTTCCCCTTTTTCTTGAAAAACGTATACATAAATAAACTCTTTTATACAAAATTCAATCAAAGGGTCCCCTTAATTTACCTGGACTCCCAAAATTTCTACCACCCCTCTAAAATGTTTCTCCTACTTTAGCATTTTGGTCCCCCACCCCAATTACTCTCTCACTTTTGGGTTGAAGGTTTATACATTCGTTAAAATCTCCAAATCTCTCTCTCTCCTTTTCCTCTCTTCCGGTGCTACCCCACTTTTTTGCCACTTTTCACACCCGACCCTTATTTTAATCCCCATAATTCTTGAAATTTTAAAAATTTTTATTCCCCTTTTTCCTCCTAACATCCATCACATTATTCCCACCCCCTTTCCTTATCTAACTTTCAGAAATCTTGCTTCATCCCCTTTAATTTTTCCCCCCCTGAAACTCCCTACCCCTTCGCTTTGTTTTGTTGGGCCAGGACATTAATTTTTTCATTCTTAACATAAGCAATCATCTTTTTTACCCCTTTCACTACACCATGCCATTCAAGCATCCCCCGTTTTATAAAGTTTTTTTCTCATTTTTAGTAAGTGTTCGGAGAAGGGGTTCTAGCCCATTGCCCCCCCATTTCGTGCCTTACGCACGCATGGTTTACGGGGGAAAAATTCTTTTCCACTTCCCCCTGGACAAAAGAGGGGAAAAAAAATTTAAAAAAAGAACAAGAGCTATAAAAAAAAAAGAAGAAAAACCCAGAGTGTGTATGTATATATAGACATGCATACTTGTGTGATGATATAAATGTAAGTAGAAGTAGAAGTATACCCGTTATCCGATGTTTTGAGACAGAAAAAAGCACCAGGAATCCTAATCATGCAAAACAGTTACAGTTTCTGTTTCACGTACCTGGCAGGATGTAGTACCTCCTGGATTGTTGCTGTCTACCAACCTACTACCTATGCTATTTATATTTATGTATTTAGAAAAATTATGAGAGGCAAATAAGCTCAGTCTTGGCATCACGAGACTGAGTCATGGAAACCCGACACTGGCTTCAAAGCCACCTTATCTTTAATGGACAATGTACTGTGTTGGTGCTTTACACAACAAGAAGCATTTCTTTTATTCGTTGGCACCATGGCTAGGGCTAAAAGTAAACAGGTTATAACAAGAAAAGAAGAAAAAGAAATTGGAATGACTTATGCAGCTCGTAGCGTCACTAAACAGTACAAGCAGGTTGGTGTGGTGATCCTGGAAATTTGAAATTATGCTAGCCAAAATCAGTGCAGAATAACTGATGGAACTGGATGTGTGATTGCCGGATTTGTGATGGCAGACCTGTATAGTATTAATTTGTGCCTGTAGTTATATATACAGTACTTTCTCCCAAAATGCTATACATCCTATATGTAGGCCTTTAGATTATTTTATGTTTTATAGAGTAATTTTGATATATAGATTTATATTTGTATTGTAATTAACATCATACTGTTATGCCACAGATTATTATTAAATTTTTATTTTCCCTTTATGGGACAGCCAAAACTGTAGGGGGTTATACAGCACCTGGAGGAATAGTGACATGACTAATGTGCATTCTGATACATTTTGACATAAATTAACTAAATAACTCCAGTCATGTAACAAGCTCTGTATTACTGTAATAACTGCTCTTACTGTCCCTATTATCATTTCTATTTATATTGCATACCTTGATTTTAAAAAAAAGTGTACATAACTTATACTCGTTGTTACCCAATAGTTTTAATTTTAAATGCAAATTATGGTACACATTATAAATCATTAGCCAGACAACTCCCGGAGGTGGTTTAAAAAAAGTAGTTTGCACTCTAAAGGATGGTATGGATGTTAAAGTTCAAAGGATCATTTGAAACTGGAATGTCCTGCACTTCTTTTTAAGACAGCTATAGAATGAATGGACTTTACCAGCAATGATATACATATTTCTCTTGTTAATATAGTACGTGTATTATAATATATTCACTAGTTTTGTTAAATTCTGCTTTTTCGTTGTCATGGAACATGCTGAAATGAAGACCTGATCAAAAATATAAATGAATTTTAACAACAGATGCAATGTAACTATAGTGGCCATTAAGTGTTTTACTATTAAAGTCAGAGCTAAAACAACATTCTCAAATTATTATTTAGAAACAAAATGGTTATAAAAAAGTATAAGAGGTGGACAGAATTCCAGCTTTCCAATAAAACCCTTCAATAATAATATATGCTATAACCCGGGGAGAGGAGGGGGGAGTACTGTACACAGAAGGGAAATTTTTTAATTTTTGTAAGGTTCTGTCTTTTTTGCAAGAAATCTGTCTTTGCAAAAAGAACTTTATTATTTAAAGCTTATGTCTTCAAAAATTA
>NW_026470207.1:0-12107 GCF_026875155.1 Cherax quadricarinatus | reverse complement strand
AAATTTTTAAACCTGCTAACCACTGTAGTCACCAATCTTAGATCTAGAGAGGAAGCGTTTTTGCCTTTTCATATTACTACCGTTGTTACATAATCCTCGGACTATATTTTATTTGTAATGTTCCACCAATGACCATATTCTTACCCTTAAAACAGGGATTAGTCATAGCTCTCTCAGTGTTATCACGAACACACATACTTTTAAATGTGACTTTGGGACTGAATGTGAAAAATTGCAGCTTAAAAGTGGTCAGAAGAGCATCCAGAGAATTGGGAATAAATTATTCACCAGATGCTAAATAGTTTATTAATCATATATTTCCAACGACAAGATCTGTTTAAAAAAAATTACAAAATTGCTCAGTGGGTTTAACAAATACCATAATAAGAACAAGTTTGCCAAGGGAGACCATAGGTATGAGAACTCTCATGAGCTACAGCGACACCCAAACAGTATGGTGATACCTAACCTGAGGCTTGTGTGGAGCTGAAACTTTAGGACTGCCCCTATATGCAAAGTAGCAAACTCTGGGGTTCTTTCCCTCGCCCTGACTGGCAGACCAACAACTTAAACTAGTAACTACCCTCTAACTGTATGATACACTTATTCAAAGTGGTTATTGACTGTTTGCTGGATTATGGAAGCATGTGATGCTCTTTCAATGTGATAATGTACTTGCTCTATACCATCCCCTCAGTGTGCTGTTAAAGCTAGGGTCCATCAATATTCATTAAATGGCAGCCTGCTACCATGGCACAAATAAAGAAATTACAACATTTTTCCGGCATATAAGGCGCACTTCCCCTCCCCCTCCCTACCTCCATAAGAAAAGAGTCTTGGAAAATCACCCTGCGCCTCATATGTTCAAGGTCAGGGTCAAGGATAAGATTTGGGTTACACTTTAGGTGTTGCTTACTAACGTTACTAACAATTCCCCTTAGCTCTGGAACTAACCTTGTCACAAACCTTTGCACTTTCTCTAATTTCTTAACGTGCTTGATCAAGTGTGGGTTCCAAACTGGTGCTGCATACTCCAGTATGGGCCTGACGTACACGGTGTACAGTGTCTTGAACGATTCCTTGCCAAGGTATCGGAATGCTGTTCTCAGGTTTGCCAGGTGCCTATATGCTGCAGCAGTTATCTGGTTGATGTGTGCTTCTGGAGACGTGCTCGGTGTTATACTCACCCCAAGATCTTTCTCCTTGAGAGAGGTTTGCAGTCTTTGGCCACCTAGTCTATACTCCGTCTGCTGTCTTTTTTGCTCTTCCCCAATCTTCAGAACTTTGCATTTGGCGGGGTTAAATTCTAAGAGCCAGTTCCTGGACCACGTGTCCAGCCTGTCCAGGTCTCTTTGAAGTCCTGCCTGATTTTCATCTGATTTAATTCTCCTCATTAACTTCACATCACCTGCGAACATGGACACTTCTGAGTCTAACCATTCCATCATGTCATTCAAGTATACCAAAAATAGCACTGGTCCTAGGACCGACCCCTGTGGGACCCCTCTCGTCACAGGTGCCCACTATGATACCTCATCACGTACCATGACTCGTTGTTGCCTCTCTGTCAGGTATTCTCTGATCCATTGCAGTGTCCCTCCTGTTATATGTGCCTGATCCTCCAGGTTCTGCAAAATCTCTCATTAGGAACTGTGTCGACGGCCTTCTTGCAGTCCAAGAAGATGCAATCAACCTACCCCTCTCACTTGTGTCTTAATTCTGTTACTGTATCATAAAACTCCAGAAAGTTTGTGACACAGGATTTGCCTTCCATTAATCCATGGTGGTTGGTGTTTATACTCTTGCTCCTTTCCAGGTTCTCCACCACTCTCCTCCTGATAATCTTCTCCATGACTTTGCATACTATACACGTCAGTGACACTGGTCTATAGTTTAGTGCCTCTTTTCTGTCTCTTTTTTAAAAATGGGAACTATATTTGCCGTCTTCCATACCTCAGGTAGTTGCCCAGTTTCAAGGGATGTGTTGAAGATTGTGGTTAGTGGCACACACATTTCTGCTCCCTCTATAAGGACCCACTGGGAGATGTTTGTCTGGTCCATTGCCTTTGAGGTTTCAAGGTCTCTTAGCAGCTTCTTCACCTCCTCCTCAGTTGTGTCTATATCATCCCACACTTGTTGGTATATTCCTTGTTGTTCTCCCCCTCTGTTCTGTTCTCCCAGAGACCTACCTGTCTCCACTGTAGATGCTTTCTGAAACCTCATGTTGAGCTCCTCACATACCTCTTGATCGTTTCTTGTGTGTGTTGTGTGTGTGTGTGTGTGTGTGTGTGTGGGGTGTGTGTGTGTGTGTGTGTTGTGTGTGTGTGTGTGTGTTTTGTGTGTGTGTGTGTGTGTGTGGTGTGTGTGTGTGTTTGTGTGTGTGTGTGTGTGTGTGTGTGTGTGTGTGTGTGTGTGTGTGTGTGTGTGTGTGTGTGTGTGTGTGTGTGTGACCCAACAGTTAATATTTGGCACCAATAACTCATTACAGTTGTGACCGGTGTGGATGTGTGAATTGCACATTACTCTATAATTTGTTCATGATTGTAGCCTGTAAAACGTAAGTAAGTAAATTTACTTACATGATTCATTACCTTTGTACTTGTTCAGCTATCGAAACTTTGGGGCCAGTCCTGGATCCATTATGTACCTCTGTATTCTTTTGACTACCGCCCCCAGGACGGGTATGGGTGCATAATAAACATATTAAACTAACTAAATTAACTTCCGTGAGATCCCTCGGGGGTGGTGTAGTTTGCTTGGAATTTGGATCGCCTGGAGGCACCTTGCTCCTTTCCCGGATTCCCGGGGGATGGGGCCGGGAGTTCTGCAGATGACGGTTGTATCTCCAGAGGGTGTCTCTCAGTTCTGAAAGGTGGCAGCCGAGGGAGGTATGCTTCGTGGAGGGTATCCGACCGTCCTCTCTTTTGTCCACCGAGGTGGCTTGGTGGATGTGAGGTTGCTATTCTGGAGCTCTGGTGTACTGGCGTGAAGTTTAGGGTATGTCACGATTTCTATGCTCTATCTGTGCTGATGGTGGTGTCTAGGTCCTCTTGGATGGAGAATGGAACTTATGGCCCTCTTATGCATTCTAGTAGCTGTCCCTCTGCTTTCCTCTTTTTCTTTTTAAAATAAAAATAAGAAAGAAGTAACACGATCATGGAGTTTCTTATGCTTTTTTTGGCTGCATAATGTAAATAAAAAATCCTGGCTCCTAAAGGGTAAATGACCTGCCTGTCATTTATATATTTAAAACTGAAAAAGAAACCACTCTAGGGCCAGCTTGTACCTTCACATTAAATGTAGAACGTTAATTAGTCAGTATTATTATTATAAGGAAGGACACAAAAACTCACCTATACAAAAATATAATATATTAATATTAAAGTAACATATGCAGCCTACAATCTACTCTGCTACATCACCTTTACTTACTCACATTAGTTCACCAGCACACTGCTACTAGAGAGTAAAACAAAATATATTAACATTTATAAACAGGGAGGCTCCATGACCCTCCCCTTTCTACTGATCTATCTACCAGCAGGTAAAAACACCATACGAGTACTCTCCCAAAACTTTAACAGGCCTCTGCACACAGGTAAACGTGAGAACACCCCAGCACAAACAAAATTACCTATAGTATATACTAAAAAAACAAAAAAAAAAACTCATTCACCTACTCGCACTACCACATCTTGCTCCCCCAGCATGCTTCCCCCTACTGCACAACAAACACCTCATGCTCCGTTCGCCTGGCTAATCTGGCTGCCCAGGATAATATGCGACCGGTTTAAAAACATATCTTGGAAAATGACTTAAATGGAGCGTTTTTTTATAATTATTTTTACGGAGTACACGCATAAACCCCCCCCCTAGACCACGGTCTCATCAGCTACGACCCAGTTGGGTGCCCCTAATTTTGGAAAAAAAAGGGAAATCACCTTAGGTCTGGGGAAAACAGAAAATTCTCCAAAAATAAAAAAATTTGCTTTAAGCCCGTTTTAGCGAAATTTTATTTGTACACAAAAAAAACAAAATAAGCAGTTATCACTTAAAAATTAATCTCTGCAATGACAATGCTAATTTGCAGATTGTGAAACTTTTTCAGTAAAAGGGGGTCGGGTTTTGCGCCAAATAAGCCCACACCCATGCTTTATAGCTGACTCTAAACATAAAGGAAAAGGGTCCATAAAAAACCAAAGGCGACCAAACACTTACGTTAAGAATTTTTTTATACATGACAAAATTAAGAGTTACGGGGGTTTCCCTAACATATTAATTACATGAAAGGTATACACAATAACTATAAAAATAAACGTAATAAATTGAGAAAATCTCTCTATAAACAACAAAGTTTATTTCACACAAATCGCTTGCAAAAAATAAAACATGCACTTAATATAAACAAAGTTCCCCATGAATATTAAAAATTTTTAAAATTTAGAAACTCTGCAAACCAATTACGTCCTTTTGCTCACGGCCTGCTTTTAAATATAAAATAAGCCTTTATATAAATACATAAACATCTCCAGAAGCACAAAAAAGTAAATGGTATTAATACAAATAGAAAATTACATTATCAACCTGCGTCTCACAGCAACATGCAATAAACAAAACTGGCTACGCAAAACACACCTCAGGGAGATATTGGAGAAATAGGAGAGAAAGTTTCCAAACTTTAAAACTGGGTTGTTAGGCACATATAAATTTTTGTCAGTGGGACTGTGACCCTGAAAAACACCACTGACCCCTCAAAAGGTGGGCCTCCCAGGCCTTCACCTACACTGTCATTCCAAGGAACCCTGGAGTCAGCCCACTTGGTGATCCAAAAAAAGGCAGGTGGGTCCTGGAGAACCACAACACACAAAACACACAGGATCACTATGCATGACCCAAAAAATGGTGAGGCTTCACCGCCAACAGCACACCACGACCTATGGTTCAACAGTCCACACACCAACATCACATAGGTGAGGCCTCGGCACCCACACCTTATGTTAACATACCTTACCTAGGCATGTACTGACGTGACTACCACCAAAAACACACACACGCTCTTGGGAAATCTGATTCCCCCATGCACCAGCTCACTGAGCTTCAGTCCACTAGGTGGTCGGAAAGCCATCTACTCACCTGCAGCAACCACTGTAAAACGAGAGCAGATATGTCTACACTACATTATGTACAGTACACACGAGACAATGCATCATTCACTATCCCCTTCACATAACGAATCCCCAAATTCAGAGGCTGGAGGAACAAAGCCCATTTGGCGTTACAAAAGAAGAAAGATGTCACTGGCACGTGGGGTTAAAGGAATCTGATAATAACCCTTCAACAGGTCTAATTTACTTCCAAATTTAGCTCCCCCCATTGCATGAATGACATCATCCATTCTAAGTCAGCTTTAGTTAGTAAATTAACCTTGTGGCAGTCAGTGCACGTCCTCATGGTGACATCTGCTTTAGGAACCGTTAAGCAGAGTGATGCCTACTCACTCTCGCTCGGAAACTATTAAATTATTGTCAAGTTAGAATTTCACCTCCTTCTCCATACTTGCTTTCTTATGTGGGGGCTTTAAATTGCTTATCTTACGGGTATCTCTAAACAAATAAATCAGCATCTTCAAACAAATCAGTGTCCATGCCTGGATCACCTATTATATTAACACTCGCCACACCAGATCTTTGATGATACCTTTTTAGTCTGTTTATATGTACTTCACAATCAGACTTCCGCCGTTCAGGGGTGAAAATTTTGAAATTTTTTCATCAGAGACCTTTGTCGCCACTTTGTACGGCCCACTGTACTTTGCTTGTAAGGCATTACCAGGCACCGGCTTCCAATGCTAGCACCTCCTCTCCAACTTCAAAAGTACCGTCAAATAGTCTCTTCATCTTGATCTGGCTGTAGTGCAGGTTCTCAGATGCCAAGCACTTCATATGAGCCAAACGGTCTCTGAAAGTGAGAAAAGACTCCGAGGAGGAAACATCACAATCACCACCTAGCAAGTGTTCCTTCAAAACAGTCAATGGCCCCCTTACTTGGTGATCATAGATCAGTTCAAAAGGACTATAGCTTAATGAATCCTTAGTGCTGTCTCTCACGGCAAATAAAAGTAGGGGACTACCCGTGGCCTGGCTGGCAAAGCTCTTGTTTCACACACGAAGGACCCGGGTTCAATTCCCGGCGGGGCTGAAACATTTCGACTCGTTTCCTTACACCTATTGTCCTGTTCACCTGATAGCAAGTAGGTACCTGGGTGTTAGTCTACTGGTGTGGGTCACATCCTGAAGGACAAGATTGAGGGACTCCAATGGATATAAAGACAGACAGTCGTCGATGACGCACTGCCTCTCTTGGGTTACCCTGCGGGGTTAAAAATAAGAAAGAAATCTTATCTTATCTTACCCCCATTCCAGTCCTTCCGGTACTGAGTACATTAAGCACGTATCATGGTCTGGAGAGACCTGTAAAACCGCTCTATCACCCGTTTACTTTCCGGGTAATAGGCTGTGGAGGTTGTCATTTTAATGTTAACTTCCCACAGCATTGTGCGAAAATGTTTAGATGTAAAATTTGACCCCTGATCTGTCTGAATTTCCTTAGAGATCCCAACTTGTGTAAAAAGTGTCTTCAATGCTCTCAAAACCACACGTGTAGTAATTTTAAGTAGCGGGATGGCCTCGGGGAACCTGGTAGTACAACAAATAACAGTAAGTACTGGTTACCCATCTTAGTTTTGGGTAGTGGACCCACGCAGTCCACAACTAGCCTGCTGAAAGGTTCTCCAACTGCTGTTATTGGTTTAAGGGGGTCAGGCTTAATTTCCTGACTAGGTTTTCCTACTCTTTGGCAAATAGGACATGACTCAATATACTTACTCACTGACTTCCATATCTGAGGCCAGTAAAAATGTTTGGAAACCTTTCCCATGTTTTTTTTTTTTTATACCTAAATGTCCTCCCATGGGAACATCATGGGCCAAACTTAGAACTTAAAATCTAAATGTCTCTGGCACAACCACTTGGTAAACTGCCTCTCTTTAGCCAGCAAAAGATACTTCACCAGATTGAGTCTTTCTCATTAAAACGCCTTTTGTGTAAAAAAAACTAAAAAAACAAAACAAAACAAAAAAAAAAATTCAGTTAGTTGGGAGGTTTCCTCCTCGCTAACTACCGATGATTGAATAACCTTCACGGTGTCGTCACACCCCTGGGCCTTGATCAGCTGCTCTCGAGTAGGAATCGCTACTCTTATGCCAGCTCCCAGACGCCCACTCAAACTGGGTCCCACCTGGGCTGGTTCATCACTACCCTGAGTCTCCTGCAGGCTAGATTCCAGGAATAAATTTCCCAAATCCAAATCTTCTCCAGCATTAGAAGAATCAAAGAGAGGCACAAAAGCTTTTCCCTTTCACATTTGCCTAGTTACAGCACACACTGGAAACAACCCAGGTACATTAACTCTAGCTTTTTCCTCTCAAATTTGAGATTCTGGGTCCCTCCAAACCAAAGGTTCCTCACTTTCGAGTAGCTTCATCACATTATTACCTGAAAGATCAACACCTTCAAAAGGTATATCATCTGTAATACCTAAAGGCCGGTAATCAGATTGGTAAACAGATTCCACCCACAATCAATGCACAGGAGTCCTAACGGTAGATTCGGTTATTCCTTTCAATGCAATATCTAATGCAGTGTATCTTCTAGCACTTGTAATCCATCCTTGCGCAAGAGGGAGAATGTGTTACATCCGTCCCTTCATTTTGGTGCAAGGCCTCAGAACTTTCTTGAAAAGACCTCCATCCGAGGGTCTACAACAGATAAACTTCCACGTGTACTCTGAGGTAAAACTTCAATGCTGGCTACCGTGTTTGTAACTGGTGTAACTTACTTGAGAAGCTTGTGCGGCAGCCTGGTCACTAAGCATCTTTCTGCAAATCTGCTGCCTCTGGCCCCCTTTTTTTTAAAGTACAAAAATTAAATTTAAAAGTTCCATGCCCAGTTGGAATAAGCTGGGTCATCTGTCCGTGGGGAACTGAGTTTTTCCTACTTGTTCCCTGTTTTCTTGAACCTAAATCGTTTACCCACTTCCTTGAGCAATAACTGGAAGTTGACTTAAATTCCTGAGAACTAAATTTTGGGGTTAGAAGGCTGACTCTTTGGATTACGAGGTGAAAAAAAATTTAGCTTAAACCTGCAAAGTTTCTTCCCTCCTATTGGAGACAAAATTTTTATTAACTTACCCGGGGGATAACTACTTCCAACTTTTTGTTGGTTAGAAGCCTTTCACAAACTCTAAAATAGGTTAAAATCATTAAAAATCTTTTTTCTAAGAATACCCAAGGTTAGGGGGTACAGAGTTCAAAAGAACCTCTGTAAAAAATTTAAGTCAATTACAAACCTTCATAACACCCACAACATCCTTGGAGCGGCACAATTTAGTCAGCAGCCACTCCCTTTCAACTCCACCAAGGATTGACCTTCCTGAAACCGTAAACCTCTAAACTTCTGCCTATACCTCTCTGGTAATATCTGATAATCCAGTAACACAATATTCTTCATCTTCTTATAATCAAAAAAATTCATGTTCTTCCAGAGATTTAACAGCTTGTCATCCTTTATCAGTTAAACTGGGTCTTGCCAATGCGGCCCAGTTACTGTCTGGCCACTTCGGGGATTTTGCTATTTTTTCAAAGAGTGTGAAAAGTTATCAGGATATTTTTAAATCAAATTTTGGCACAAAATTAATTGCCTTATGCAAATTAAATATGTCTACCCTGGTACCTGTTCCTTCTGAAGCAGCAAACTCTCTTTCTTTCTCTCTCTCTCTCTTTAGCCCTAAGGATTTTTAACTCTTTCTCTTCCCGTATGTACGTTCAATCCTTCTCTGATCTTTTTCTTCCAAAATTAGAGCTAGTTTTAATATTATTATATGTGCTTCATTACTCTCATTATTAGCAGTGGGGTTTGATCCAGGATCTCCTCCCAGACACCTGTCACCACTAGAATCTCTACTTTTTACAGATATCTTAGAAATTAAGAACACAAAACACTTGCCTA
This sequence comes from Cherax quadricarinatus, assembly GCF_026875155.1. NCBI lineage: Eukaryota > Metazoa > Arthropoda > Malacostraca > Decapoda > Parastacidae > Cherax > Cherax quadricarinatus. The sequence goes on along the minus strand of NW_026470207.1, from coordinate 3,042 downwards.
TTGCAGTAGAGATTACTTATATAAAATAATAAATCACACATCAAAGCACATAGGTACACTAAATTATTATTATATTCACAGATAATTATTATTATTAAATAACTCCCTAAATCACTAAATGCGCACACACAAAAATCTATTACTATTAATATTCTAATCCTTCCTTTAAATATTGACTCTCCAGGTTTTAAATGTAAATTATCATTCTACATTTGATAATTCTCCCCTGCTGGCCACCATATTACGACTAGACTGCGTAACTTAAATAAAAAATCCTGGCTCCTGAAGGGTAAATGACTTGCCTGTCTATGGCATTTATAATTATTTAACATTGAAAAAAAAAAACACTCTAGGACCAGCTTGCACCTTCATATTAAATGTGGAACGTTAATTAGTCAATATTATTTGTATAAGAAATGACACAAAAACTTACATATACAAAAATATAATACATTAATATTATGTAACAAATACAACCTACAATCTATTCTACTACAACATCACCTTTACTCACTCATATTAGCTCACTAGCACACTGTTACTAATAAGTAAAACAAAATATAAACATTTGTAAGCAGAAAGGCTCCAAGAATCCCCCCCCCTTCCTTTCTGCCAGTCTGCTTACCAGCAGGCAAAAACATCTAACGAGTACTCTCCCTAAACTTTAACAGGCCTCTGCACACTAGGGCTTTAGAGGTAAACATGAGAGCACTTAAACACAAAAAAAAAAAATTACCCACAGAATACATTAAAAAAAAAAAAACTCACCCATTCACCTACTCACACCACTACATCTTGCTACCTCTGCTGTGCTTCACCTACTATCCAACAAACACTTCACCTGATCCTGCCCTGTCCTGGCTACTCTGACTGACCAAAAATAATATGCGTCCAGTTTCGTAACATATCCCAGAAAATAACATTATATATGGAGCGTTTTTTATACAATGTTTTTTTCTGCAGAACACTACGTAATACAGTCTTCTTTCCATGACCCCCACCCCCCTCCTCCTCTCAGGCCCCTTTTTGTTACTGCATCCTGTTCTCTCCCAGCTTCGTTATTGGAACATCGGAACTCTCCCATTCCACTGTACCGTCTGCTGGTGAGGCTCTGCCCATCACTTCTAGTGCCTCTGACCCTTTCATATCAAAGACTATGCATCCTGCTTCCCAAAATATGGTACGACGATTTTCGGATCGCCCATGTGCCTCAGGTCGGGCTGCCTGAGGTTCTATGCCTAAACATTCCAGACCATTTGTCCCACGACGCACCTTCGATTTTTGCTCATTTCTGCCCACAAAGGACCTATACAACATCCGCTTTACAAGTACACAGTGGGCCAAATTCTTTTCCTTGCAACCGACATCTACTATCTTTCAGACCATGGGTATGGGTAAAGCTCTCTTATGACATGGGAATATAAACACCTATGCAGTATAATGTGACCCTTCATTGACAACGTTTCGCCCACACAGTGGCCTTTTTCAAGTCACAAACAGATCTACCTGGGGTGGAAGGTACGTGAGTATTTATAGTCAGGTTCAGAATGTGAGGTCAGGTGGAGAATGCTGCATCTGATGATGTGCCGAGTGGGGTTATAGAGTCTAAAATTTTGGGTAGCTTGGAAGGGAGATTGGATAAGTTTGTGAGCAGACCTTCTGCAGTGTTCTTCCATTCCTATGCTCTTATGTGGGATAGCGATGAAGTTTCTTGGCAAGTGGCTCAGCTATGTTATAGAAGCCATTATTCTGGTTGAGGTTGTCGGATATAGAGATAAGCGATGATTCCAGGATTCTTCGACATTGAGTGTTGTCTTCTGTGGCGGTAAGTCATGAGTTTCTGTCGTTTATTAAATGGTTGTGTGAATTACGGTGTTGTACACAGGCATTCCTTGTATCGTCAGACCTGCTTGCATATTGGTGTTCTGAAATACGTGTTTGGAGGTCCCTTGATGTTTCGCCCACGTATAATTTGCTGCAGTCATTACAAGAGATTATGTATACCCCTGCAGAGGATGGAGGCTTGTCCTGTCTATTACTGGTAATGTCCTTGATGGTCGTGGTTGTGAAGGTAGATACTTGGAATGAGGTATTAGAAAATATGTTGGAAACGTGTTTGGGAATAGAGTTGGTGGGGAGGACTATGTATCTCTTCTCGGCAGTGCCTTCTCTGGGTGTGTTGAAGATGTTTAATGCTCGTCCTCTGCAGTCTCTGATGAAGTGACGAGGATAGTGAAGTTTAGAAAATGCTTGTTCAATTATAGTGCATTCTTCCTCAAGAAACTCATTGCTGCAGATTCTGAGTGCACGCAGGAAGAAGCCTATAATTACACCACGTTTAGTTTTGGTGTCGTGGTGAGAGTAGAAGTGGAGAAGGTCGTTTTGGTTGGTGGGTTTTCGATAGACTTTGAACGAAGTTCATGGTCAGCTTTGCAGAGAAGAACATCAAGGAAAGGAAGAGTGTTGTCGACTTCTTCTTCAAGTGTGAACTGGATTGAGGGCTCGACCTGGTTGAGCTTATCTTGGAGAGCTTGAACGTTGAAGCGTCTAGGAGTTATGAGGAGAATGTCGTCAACATAACGGAGCCAGGTGACAGACGATGGAATAATGGTGGAGAAACGCTCGGCTTCTAGATGTTCCATGTATAGGTCTCTTATGACATGTTGGCCAAAATATATCCTTTCACTCTCATCAGAGTGGTGTGCACATCGTTACAGTTCAGAATACGGACCAGGCTCATGAGCTTTCCCATCTTACTTCTTCTATAACAGGTCACAAACAAGCTACTCTCAATTCTTGCAGTGGTACTGTGGTCTTACTGTATACCAGTGTACAGTGTGATTGTGGAATATTAAATTACCTGGATGAACCTCATAAGATACATACCAGTAATCTGTAACAAAGATAATTATTTCTAATCAAGTGCTACTGAGACATGTAGGAATTTTGAGACATCCTAGGTCACCAGAAAATGCCATCCTTCGAATACCCACTAATCTCATACCCACCAGTAAATCTAGACCTATAAAAACTTCTAATGCA
>NW_026470206.1:0-11066 GCF_026875155.1 Cherax quadricarinatus | reverse complement strand
ATTTGCCCTGGGAAACCGCTTGTTTAAAAAAAAAAAAAAAAAAAAAAGAAACTTTTAAAATTGTTGATAAATCACGGGGGAAAGTTTCGGGGGGATGGGGAGGTTTTTGGAGTTCGTTTATGGTACTGTAACACTGAAACCCCCACTAGCCAGTAACCAAGCCAACCTTGTTCACCCTTGAGTTTATAAGGACAGGGTGATTTTCCCGAATTTTTTGGAAAAAAGAAAAATGTACCTTAAATCCCAGAAAATAGGGTTTTTTAGAACCTATTCAAATATCCTATAAATTTGAACTATACGAAATAAGCATTAAAAGATATCCTTTTTGAAATTTTGATCATGTGTAAGATGTATTTCTGGGAATGGAGTCATAAACAAGCCCCAACAATATGAAACTCCTGCCTTCTTGTGCTTTGTTGTTTTTCAACTGCATACCTTCAGGAACTAAATGTAAAACACAGTACTTGCATTCTCATAAACAATATTCCATCCAAAAGAATAAAAATTTTTTTTTAAAAAAATATCTAAAGTTTTTCAGTGAAAATTGCTGCTAGAATACACAAAACCTATTATGGTCCAAACCTCTATTATTTTCATTTTTCCGGGATAAATGACAATTTTTTGGAAACCAAAACAGTAAATGCACAATATAATAATATTATTTTTTTTGTGGGTAGTAGGTTAGTAAAGCAACCCCCCAGGGAGGTCTACCATCCTCCCAAATGAGAAATTGTTTTACATGTTGGTAGGATTGCTGGTGTCCTTTTTTCTGTCCATGAAATGCAAGTTTTCGGGTACTCTTGCACATTTACTTCACTTAAATCACATCACAACATGACAAGCACATAATCACACCCCTCTGGGTTTTCTTTTTATTTTTTTAGTCTTATTCTTGTTTATTTCCCCCTTATCTCCTGGGGAAATGGAACAGAATTCTTCCCTCGAAGCCCTGGTGTTGTAAAAGGGGATAAAATGCCGGGGGCAAAGGGGTAGTAAACCCCTTCTCCCGTTATATTACTAAATGTAAAAGGAGAAACTTTTGTTTTTTTTTTTGGGGCCACCCGGCCCGGTGGGATACGGCGGTGTTGAAAAAAGAAAAGGATTTTCTGGTGTCTTTTTTTTGTTTTTATAAACATGCAAAATTTTAAGTATGTCCTGCTACTTTTTACTTACACTTTGGGGAACTACACACATGTAAAAGCATTATGTATTAAAATCCCTCGGGGTTTTTTTTCTTTATTTTCTTCAAGTTCGTTCTTTTTATTTTTACTAAAAGGGGAAATGGACAGATTCTTTTTCCCTAGCTTTGTAACCCCCTTTTCCTGTATACGTTTCTAAAGTTAAAAAGAGAACTTTGTTTTTCTTTTTTTGGGCCACCCTACCTCGGTGGGAAACGGCTGGTTTGTTGAAAGAAGAATATTTATTTTGACATGATACATGTATGCACAAAGAAGTATGATGGCTGTACATGCCAAAAACCCTTTTATATGCAGAACATACCAGGCAAACTTAAAATTAACTTAAGATTAATAAGGCAATAACAGTACATATGGTCATTAGATGAGTTACAATGAATACAAAAGACTTTAGTATTCTATTAGGTCATGCTACATGGCTTTAATAAGTCTTGTAGAGAAGACTTACAATTTTGATTATTAACCTCAGGTGGATACAATGGAGTGATTAACATTTGAGATGAATACAGATATTGAGAGCAAGTATATATTGATTATATTGATGAGAAAATTTTACCCATGTTCATGATAACGAACAAATGCATGTATAGTTTTTACAAATGTATTGGATGGGATAGGTTAAGGAGATAAGCTGTCTTTTAACTGTAGCTTTAAAAATGCTAGCTGAACCAGTGGTTCTGGAGATTTCTGGCTGAGAGTTCCTGATTTTGGGCCCTTTTGTGTACAATGAGTTTTTGAAAAGATTTAGCTTTACACAGGGAATGTCATAGAGGTTTTTGTGCCTAGTGTTGTGTCTAAGAGTCCTACTGCAACTGTTAAGAAAGTGTTTCAGGTCGGGATTTATATCAGAATTGACTGTTCTGTAAATGTAGGTTGCACAATAGTACGAGTGAATGCTTTGTATAGCGAGTAGGTTTAGGTATTTGAAGAGTAGGGGGTGTGTTGTCTAGCAGTGGATTGTGTGATCATTTGCACTGTGGCTTTCTGTTATTATTATTGATTTTAGGTGGTTTTTTGTTGTGGAATCCCATGCACAAATAGCATAGGCAAGGTTTGGGTAGATCAGTGAATAGTATAATGTAAGTAGTGCTGTTTGTGGGTACACAGTAACGTATCTTTGAGAGGATGCCTACTGTTTTAGAAACTTTATGTTATGTGTTGGATACGGGTGTTGAATATCAATGACAGTGCTGGTGAACATCTATAACCTTAAAGCAGAAAACTACTTATTAATGTGTTTCTTAGCAGTTAAATTATTACAGAACTACAATTAACACACAACTGTAAATTCAGTACATTATATCCTTAGTATGACTGCCACAGGGAAGTAGCAGGAGTACTTATTCCATGTGTTTAAAATGAATCTTTATTTACAATAACTTAATATCTGAATTATGCAATTCTAATATGAAAGCAAATTTTTCTGGGAAAATATCTCCTGCGCAAATCATGGGCCTACTAATTTTGTTACTTCAGTATTTAAATAACATTATATTTACTTTTACAGTAGAAATAGCACATTACAATATAAATAACTAATATGTAGTATCCAATAAAAACAAATACATTTGAAGAAGTTTCAGCAGTTGTGAAAAACATATTTTATCATGTGACCTGTGTATTTTACAAATAAATTGAAGCAAAATACAGTTCCCAAAAACTTGCCAAAGAATAGATTGGTAATCCTTCATGAAATATTACCTGTGGTTCACCAGAGATGTCTACATGATTTGAACCATTTTCAATACAGGCACGTACCACTCGTTCTCCATATACCTGATACTGTTAAAGAATACATCAAACATTTCAATGTTTTTATGTGCAAAAACAGAAATATTTAAAAAAAAAAGAGTTCCACTGTACAAACAAGCAGGTTAAGAAATATGAGTCAATGAACCACTTGGTTTTAGTTGGACTGTGGAAGGACCAGGCCCCTAACTGATTTTTTATTTCTCCTAGCATTTTGGCATAATTATCATGAATTGATTTATCTCCATTACTCTCATTCATGACTCAATCTCAATACATAACATGAAATTGATACAATGCTTGACAGAAAAGATAGATTTGAATGCTTGCCAAGATAAGAGCTGTAATTTGAGCATTAACTATCAAATTAAAAATTTATTTTTGTGCTAATAGTGATAGGAATAATAACTGACCTTTTAATTTTATGCTTAAAATTATGTTCAACAAGCATGCATGATTGATGTTGCAACCAAGTTATTGGGTATAATTTAGATAGAAACTGAAAGCAAGATAATGACATACTAATTTGAGTTAGTTCTGCAGTTAACTGTAGAGATAATAAGGTGAAGAGAAAAAGTATGTTATTCTTACAGGTCCAACGCAGTTGATAACAACAGTGGACTGAGCAGCCATCCTATTCAGGGAATCTTGGTCTGCAACATCAGCAAGGATGACTGCTACATTTTCCAAGTTTAAACCTGTAATAAGCAAAGTAAGCAAAGTTTACTTTTCAACTTATTGTAAGTTCAAAAAAGAATGCCATCATTCCTACATATCTGAAAAATGAAGTTAATTAGGTCTCATTAGATGAGCATATAAAGTGTATTTTCACTAAGCTAATGACTAGTACCTCATGTTATCCTCCATCCACAAATTTTAGAACAATTTACTTTTACAGAATATGCATTTTGAAACAAGAATGTTTTGTAATAAAACGTATCATTTAATATAGAACCATTCATAATAGAATATGCACACCACCAATAATACAAGCGAACTGCACTGTTATACTGAATAAGTTGTATGTTAAAACTGTTAAGGACAAAGATGATAAAAAAAAAATGGTACTGGTATAAAAATAAAGACAAGCACATTCAAACAATTATATTGTGTAAATAAAAAAAAAAGACCGACCTGTTTCTTTACGTGCTGTTGCAAGGCTATTTAGAAGTTTGTCTTTAGAGCGCCCAGCTACAGCCCAAGTCAGTGGTATGTTTCTCTCTGTCCAATCATGATGGGCCACACGAGATACTTCCTCTACTACATACTGGCCAGTATACCCAGTTGCTCCAAAGACCACAAAATCATAGCGTTGTCCTTCTGCCACTGTAGCCATTTTTAGAATCTGACCACTTCTGCTGAATATTAAAGTATACTATTACTAATCATAGTATATTCAAGGAGAAGTGGTAAATCCACAGGGGTCATACAGCATCTGAATAACAGGAACCAATCAGGAAGGAAAGGGGTAGCTACAGTTTCTTTGATCAAGTGTCTTGCAGCAGCATCAGAGCACAAGCCTTGGGGGGTTCTGCTAAGCTAATTAAAAAAATGTGCACCACTGTCACAAACAAATCCACTTAGAGACTACAAAAGGGAAGGTAAGTACTGACAATATGTCTGGACCTCTTTTTTTCTGTAGGACCTAAAACTAAAACCAAAAACATAGGTTTTTTTTTCTTTCCCATTTTTAAAAATTCGTTCCCAATTGTTTCGTTTGTGCACAAATTAATTTTCTTTGGAAGCAATAAAAATTGGAAAGGTTAGGAGGAGTATGTGCTAAATGTTCTTGCATCTCTTTAAAAGCCCTCCTGATAAACCGGGCTGTGGTGGTATTCGACTGCATTTTCCCGCTTTTAAAAATTTTTGGTTTTCATCAGGTTGACCCCCCAGGGGGCCTGGTTAAAACCCGGGAAAGCACCTTTGGGTTTCCTTCAGGTAAAAAATTTCATGTATTACTACACTGTTTTTTTTTTAAACTTCAGGGAAAAGGGCCCATACATATGCGTGCATTTTTGGGGTAAATATCCCCAAAAAATAATTTACGGGAAATGGGTAGGAGACGTGCAATATTTTGCCTAAATGGGGTTTTCAACCTGGATACTTTTGGTTCTGAGCCAAATGTTTGCAATGTAAAGGTAGTTTTGCCCCTTATATTGTATGTTAATACATGTAAAATTAAGAAAAATTTTTAAAAAAAAAAAAAAAAAAAATCCCTAATCTTCTCGGGAAACCTAAATTTGAAAATGTAATTTTTTTTTCTTTATTTTAAAAGGGGCCACCCTAGTTTAAAAACAACAAAAAATTGGTAATACAGGGGTGCTATTATCATGTGTGCCACAAGAACAATATATTTTTAAATGTAAATTAGGGTTTTAAATAACCCAAAAAAAAACTTACTTCAACTGAATGACTTTTTATTTAAAAACCTAATATGGTTTATTTTAAAGCAGATTTTTTATTACCCTATAAATTAAATTGTATGCCCCCAAAAAGGGGTTAAATGTTTTTTTTAAAATACAAAAAAGTTAATTACCCATGTTTATAAATGAAAAGATTTTCCCAAATTTCAGATTAAAATTATTTTTTACAGTATCTATTTTGATAAAATAAATATAAATTTTAAAAAATTTTAAATGATTTTTGTTCTATTGAAATGAATTTAATTTATGTACTGTTGTATGAATTTAAAAATGTATATCCCCTTTTGGGAAAAACAAAAAAAATACAGGAAAAAATTAAACACAGTTTTTCCCCCAAAAGCCTTTGACAATTTGTGACCTTTTTTTGTAATATTGAACAAAATGCCTAAATTAAAAAGGGGAATAAACGGGGGAAAGTTGGTAGTGGTTTTTAAAATTTTCCCTTTAAAAAACCCAAAACAAGGGGCCCGGTAGTAGAAAGAGTAAAGTCTAGGCGCTAGATGAAAAGATCTTTTCCCACAAGGCCCATTTAATTCGTTTCCCACCCTTTTTCCCCTCATCCTCTATTGACGAAAAGGGATGAAAAGCCACAGCACTGTTTTTTTTTTTGGATTACCCTGGGGTTTTTCCCCAAAAAAATTGTGCTTTGTTTGTTTAACCTTTTAAAATTGTATTTATTACCCTAAAAAACTTACTTTTTCCTTTTGCAAAATGGCCCCAAATTTGCTTACAGTGTCCTCCTTTGAAACACTAAAAGAATCTAGGTGGAATAAACCCAACCCTTTTTAAAAACCCTTTTTGGGGTTTCCGTCCCGTAGATTTTAGGGTTATAAAAATTGGGGTTTCCAAACCGTAGATCTACGCCATGAGCCAGCTCGCCCCTGATAACTGCGAGGGAAAAATTTTGGGCCAAAATAAGGGGAAATACATTTGGGAAATGGTGGCACCACATAAAAAAAAATTCCCCTCCCGGGCCCCACAGTGCATAATGAGAGGAAAAAACCGAAAACCGTAATTTTCTTTTAAAAAAAAGCAATTTTGGCAGCTTTTTTTTCGTATCTTTTTTTTTTGTTTATTTGCAATTTTTTGGTCTCATTTATAAAATAAATAAATTTACAAAAAATTAAAAAATTTTTTTTTTAAATAAATTTTAAACCCCCCCTTACCCAAAAATTCCCCAAAAATTTAAATTTACCCCCACCCCCAAATAAAAAAAACCCATTTTTAAACATAACCCCCTTTTCAATATAAAAAAATTCCCCAATTTTTAAAAAAATTAAATTAACCCCCCAAAACCATAAAAAAACAAAAATTTTTTAAAAAAAAATTTTTTCTAAAATAAAAAATCAAAACAAATTAATTTTAAACCCTAAAAAACGAAAACCAAATTTGAAAGAGAAAATTTAAAGTTTTTTTTTCCAAAATCCTTCATTTTTTTCAAAATTTGGAGATTTCTTGTTCCCCCCCCCCATACCCCAAGGGAAAGTTAATTTTTAAATTTGAAAATGTTTTCCCCCCCCCTAAGAAAAATTTGAAAATTTTAAAAACCCCCCCGCCCCCCAGGAAAATAAATATAAATTTGGGTCCTAAAAGGGGGGGGGGGTCACGTTGGCAAAATTTCGCCGATGGGGGGTCAAAATCCTGACACATAAAAATTTTACAAGGGGGGCAAAAATTTCATCAATTTTCCATCAAAATTTCGTACTTTTTTTTTTATTATTTCAGAAAAAGATTTCTACCAAAAATTTTTCTTAAGAAAAAAAAAAAAATTATTTTTTAAAAAATTCTTGGCCCCCGGTGGCACTTTGAAATTTGGCCTTGGACCCTAAAAGGGGAAAAAGGGGCTGCAGAAAACAAAGCTAAGTTCAATGAAAAAAATTTAAAATTAAACTTGATAGGGAAAAATTTGTAAGGGAAATTTTTAAAACTACATTGAATTTATGTAAAACAAATTCAAACCACACAAGAGAGTAAAAAAAACTAATTTTAAAAGACCGGGGGGAAGGTGTAGGGGTTCCCGGGGAAATCTCACCTTAAAAGGGACCAAAAATTTTATTAAAACATTGTATCTTTTGAATCTGCTAAAAAAATTTTGACAGGATCTATAATGAAAACCCTTTTTTAAAACTAGGGATCCCAAAGGCCTTTGATGGCACTCTGGTAGGCGCTTGTTTACTGGGCGGGAAAATTTTTCCCTGCCCCAATAAAAGCCCCTTTTTAAGGGGTGGGTTTGAAATTGGCTGCCCTTTGGAAAAAAAGAACGGGAAACCCTTCATGGCACACAAAAATGCGAAAAACACCTAAAATTACGGGGAACCCCTTAAGTTCCCACAACCCGTACTCCCCTTAATTTGCAGGCGGGAGAAAAATAGTAAGTTTTAATTCAGTAAACACAAATACATTTACATTATTATACATACATAGCAAAAATTTGGGGTTTTTAAAAAAAGAACCTAGGATACCCCAAAAAAAAGGGCAGCCCAAGTGATTATTACACTTAAAAAAATCCTTTAATCCCAAAACATCCCCAGCCCCAACCCCCCCCCCCTAAAAACAAAAACTTTCAAAATTTTAAAAACCCAATCCCCCCCCCAATAAAACAATCCACAACCACAAACAGCAAAACAAATTTTTTCCCTTTTTCCCCAACCCTTCCAATGCCTCTCGGATACAAAAGGGGGAATTACCAAAAAACCCTAAAGTAAAAACCTAACCCGGGGTTTTTAATTTTTTTTCGGCCAAAAACCCAGCCCCCCAGCCTGTGTGAACCCAAGGCTTTGGAAACGGGTGTTTAATCCCGCGACATGCCACTTTCAAAAACAGGTGAAATGCGCTAAACAGTGTAAATTTTTCACCCCAGGTGTTTATGCGTAAAGTGCCCACTTTCACACAGGTGTTTACAGCGGCCCCTTTAAAATTTTTACCCCTTACAGGAAAACAGGTTTTTTTAATGCGCTTGACAGTTTTCCCCTTCACACAGGCGTTTTTTGCGCTAACCCCCATTTGCCCCCACTTTCCCCACAAAAGGGTGTTATGCGCTGAAGTGTCCCCTTCAACGGGTTGTTTATGCCTGACAGTTTTTCATTTCACACAGGGGGTTATCGTTTGACATTTTTTTCAACGTTATTCACACAGGTTTTAAACGTGACATGTCCCCTTTCACACAGGTGTTTGCGTGCCGGTGTCCTTTCCCACACAGGTTTTAAATGCCGCTAAAGGGTGTCCCCTTCCAACGGGTTTGTTTTGCCTGATTTTTGTCCCCTTTCACACAGGTTTTTTATGCGCTGACAGTGTCACGTTCACACAGGTGTTATGCGCTGACAGTGTCACGTTCACACAGGTGTTATGCGCTGACAGTGTCACGTTCACACAGGTGTTATGTGCTGACAGTGTCACTTTCACACAGGTGTTATGTGCTGACAGTGTCACGTTCACACAGGTGTTATGCGCTGACAGTGTCACGTTCACACAGGTGTTATGCGCTGACAGTGTCACGTTCACACAGGTGTTATGCGCTGACAGTGTCACGTTCACACAAGGTGTTATTGTGCTGACAGTGTCACGTTCACACAGGTGTTATGCGCTGACAGTGTCACGTTCACACAGGTGTTATGTGCTGACAGTGTCACGTTCACACAGGTGTTATGTGCTGACAGTGTCACGTTCACACAGGTGTTATGTGCTGACAGTGTCACGTTCACACAGGTGTTATGCGCTCACCTACATTCAGTAATATTAACCCAGAATAATCCAGCAGTCACATAATGAGACTATTTCCACAGGGTTCCGAAATAAATTATAAAACAAAACCTTGACCACATAGAGACAACTATTTTAATATCTATTCCATCAAACAAAAGCGATTGACACCACAAAAAATACTTAGAATGAGGTTAAAACAAAACAGCCCTACCTCCTACTAGGTATCAATTCGATATATAAAAAAAACCCACAAAGACAACAGCTGTTGTTGCAATTGACAGCTGTTGTTGCAAGGTAAGTAAGCTGAGATGATAGATACTCACTGTAAAGGCTTGATCAAAGTTCTACAAGCTTGGAACATCACCAGCTGGCGCCCGGCTGCCCACCAGCTGTCACCAACTCACCATGACTGGAGAAAACTCACTCATTATCATTATAGTCATCTTATCTCATTAAGTGCTTCACTACTTACCGGTTTTTGTTTGAGATTTATATATATATATAATTTCTAATTTTACAATGGTCTCGAGGTCACTGAACAAATTTAGATTTAGAAAGGGACTCCCCCAAGGATCCCAGTGGAAATAAGTCACTTTGTCTAACTTTTTTGAAGGGGGTTATTCTAGGTACTTTACACATGTTACTAGGTATAATAATTGTACATAATTATGTGTACCTGTACCTAAATAAAATTACTTACTTTTAGAATGGAAATAAGTCACTGACTTTTTATGCATCTGTTCTAGGTAATTAACATATATGTAAGGAAATTGTGATCACCCAAAGCTTGTGTAATTGTATAAGTAGCTAAGTAACTGAGTAAATAACCAACCAACTAACCAGTTTACTTACCTACCTACATTTTAATTTAGACAATTTAGATATAGACAATCTTAGACACAAAACTGACGGAGGTCAAATATATAACCCGTCTGGTCATGCTCCTTTCATTCTGGACAATGTTCTTCCCAGGACAATCCCCTCAAGGAAGGTTCCTTGATGTTGGTGAGGGGCTCTTGATTTAGGGAATTGGATCTGTGCTCCAGTTTCCCGAATTAAGCCTGAATGCCTTCCGGTGGCCTGGTGGCTAAAGCTCCCGCTTCACACACGGAGAGCCCGGGTTCGATTCCCGGCGGGTGGAAACAATTCGACACGTTTCCTTACACCTGTTGTCCTGTTCACCTAGCAGCAAATAGGTACCTGGGTGTGGGTCGCATCCTGGGGGACAAGATTAAGGACCCCAATGGAAATAAGTTAGACAGTCCTCGATGACGCACTGACTTTCTTGGGTTATCCTGGGTGGCTAACCCTCCGGGGTTAAAAATCCGAACGAAATCTTATCTTATCACATCCCCCCCAGGCGCTGTATAATCCTCCGGGTTTAGCGCTTCCCCTTGATTATAATAATAATAATAATTCCCAGGACAACAACAATAATAATAATAATAAAAGTTATACAGGCCTAGCTGACATTAATGACATATTACTATATAGAAAGCCGGTTGTTATGCTGAGCATTTCGGGTAAATTAGGTCAGTTTTATCCCAGGATGCGACTCACACCAGTCCATTAACACCCAGGTACCCATTTTACACTGATGGGTGAACAGGGACAGCAGGTGTCTTATAGAAACACGTCCTAATATTTTCCAGCCGTATAGGTGGCTCGATCCCCGGACCTCAGTGTGGCCACAATAATATGTCACATTAGTTGCACTTGTGTCCTTTTACCTAACAAATTGTCGGTAATTCTACCAACATTATTACAGGCTGTTACTGCCAGCAGCAGCAATCCAACATAAGAACCACAGTCCGGTTAGTCAGGTATTGACTTAGGTGCTTGTCCAGCCCCCTCTTGAAGACAGTCAGGGGTCTATTGGTAATCCCCTTTATGTATGCTGGGAGGCAGTCAAACAATCTTGGGCCCCTGACACTTTATTGTGTTATCTCTCTCCAGGTAAACTCCAGGTAAACTCATCCCCGGCCCTGCTTTTCAT
>NW_026470205.1:0-12593 GCF_026875155.1 Cherax quadricarinatus | reverse complement strand
TTTTAAATAGACTGTAAAGTAGAAAAATCATTATTTCATTTTTTACCATAATTTACTTCTATTGTTATATTTTAATTATTTATGTACTGTATATAATGTATACATGGTAGTGAACTGTATTGTAAATTTTACATCGCATACAGTATCATATGTTACTGTTATCTTTATGTATTGTCAACACAGAGGAATGGGAGAATACCACTGGTAGTGTCATCCTGCCAGAATGTAGTATAACCTATACCCTTAACCTATACCCTAAGTAAAGAGAAATAACTCTGGAACATGTGTAATACATAGCTGGCTGGCTGGCTGGCTGGCTGTCCGGGTGGGTGAGTGGGTGGCTGACTGAATGTGGCTGTCTCTCTCTCTGTATCTCTATCTCTCTCTCTCTCACAGGTACACGTAAGTGAAGTTATACATAGTATAAATTACCTAGAATAACCCAAAAAATCCAGACAAAGTGCTATACAGTGGATCTGTGCTCCAGTGCCCTAAATTAATAATAATATCAATAATTATTATTATTATTATTATTATTATTACAATAATACATTTTTTTTTTTAACAAGTCGCCCGTCTCCCAACGAGGCAGGGTGACTAATATGCGACTAATATGTACTAATATTAATAATAATATTATTATTAAACTATAATATAATAATCGTGTCATCTCATTACTTACCTTAAAATATCTGTAGTCTTAATGTAGAGTGAGAGGTGAGTAAACAAGATTAAATGAATAAACATGAGAGAGAATGAGAGTAGAAGCTTCACCATTTTATGTAAAAAAACGTTGTTGTTCTTGTTACCAGCCGGACACAAATGGTTTTTGTTCACTCTTCAAGGCGACCAGAAAAACATCTCATATTTGTTAATTTAATGTTTCATAATGTATGCAGCATGTTTATTAAATAATTTTGAAAAAGAAATCATAGATGGATTAACCAAAATGTCTACATCAACGTTTTATACACATTTAATGCGCCTCAGTGATTATTCTTGTGTTATTATCATTATTAATATGGCATCTTCAAGACCAACTACACTCTTAACCCTTTCAGGGTCCGTCCCGTAGATCTACGGCTTCACGTTGAGTGTCCAAACCGTAGATCTACGCCAAAATTCTAAGCCGTCAAATTAGCGCGAAAACGCTCATGGGCCCTACATGTAGGGGAAGGGGTCTGCGTGGGGGGTGTGCGCCATAAACAAAAAATCTAGGCGCCCGCATAGCATTGGGTGGGAACGCGGCTCGTTACCCTTGTTCACCATGCCTCGTCGCAAGTCAGCTCTCACAAACCCGGAAAATTGGGACTCTCCTCTTCCTATCTGATAGTTCTGACACTGATGGAAGTGGAAATGAAGACGAATTTTACGGCTTTGATCAGTTAGTGCCCGAAAAGAATGACCAGGATATCGATAATAGTGCAGAAAACCCTGACGATCCTCAACCTTCTACCTTGGTGTGGGCACTCGTGACTCACGGTCGGTTGTTCCTCATCGCAAGAGAAAACTAATATTTTCCGCGTGGCCAGGCCTCTGACTTCAGTAATGATGATGACAGTGACGTGGAACTGTGATTTTTATTGCGCTCGACGATCATTCGAGTAGTGATAGTGAAAATCATATTCACCAGTGAAGCGTCGGTATGTTCGCCGCCGCATGCGCTCGGGTGTGTTACCCTATGCTGTCCCCAGGGGACGGAGTAAAACCCGGAGTACATCCCGTGGCCCAACACCGTTTTGGGTATGATAGTGAGGATGATGTGGCTACACTTGGCATGGATAGACCACAGGCATCAGTGGATGGTGTTGTGGTGATGGTAGTGGCACCGCCATGCGTGACTCACCAGGCCATGCTGGGACCCACGCTGCTGACTCGTCAGTTCAAGGACAAAGCGGAGCGCCAGCCACCAGCCCACCACAACCACAACCACCCGCACAACCAGCCAATGATGTCCAGTATCCACCAGAAAACCGTATGTGGGATTGGAGCAAAATCCCAATTTTGTTCCCAAGCCTCACCACTTTGATGACTCTCAAAGTGGAATTCTACCTACTTTTTCCCCCTTGGAACCAAGCCAATGAACTGGAATTCTTTGAATTATTCTTTGACCAGCCATTGATGGAAATTATTGCCAGGGAAAGTAATAAGTATTTTGAGTACACCACGGCAAATACGATCTTATCACCACAGTCAAGACTACACAGGTGGAAAGAGACGACTTTGCAGAAATGTATTTGCTTTTTGCAACAATAATTGTTTTATGCTCACGTCTATAAGCATAATATAAAAGCATACTGGTCCACAGATCGGCTAATTTCTACCCCGGTCTTCAGTGAAATAATACCAGTGAACGGGTTTATCTTACTTTTTACGTATGTTGCACTTCTCTGACAAAACCAGGCCTGACAGAAGTGACAGGTTATACAAGATTAGAAATGTTTTCATGTATCTCAAACAAAAGTTCAGCATATACTTTTATCCATTCAAAAAATCTTGTAATTGACGATTTCTTTGATTTTGTTCAAAGTTTAGACTGTCATTCAAGCAGTAATACCGAGCAAGAGGAAACGTTTTTGGTATAAAACTGTTTGTATCTTTGTTAAATTGTGAAAGTGGCCTGGTGTTGGTATTGTTGTATACACGGGTAGAAAAAACATTGAAAGATACCAAGAGTTATTGGGTATCTCAGGTGACGTAGTGAGAAACATGGGGGCACCTTTATCTTGGTAAGGGGCATACATTATATACCAATAACTGGTACACAAGCCCTTACTCAGTGATTTCATGCGAGTGAACAAGACAGATGTGTGTGGCACAGTGCTTTCTAATCGTAAACACAAGCCCAGGCTCAACGCAGGTGCTCGTGGTGATGACGTGCAGGTGTTTACTGCCAATGACATCATGGCATTACGGTGGCATGACAAACGAGATGTCACATTGTGACAACCAATCACGTAATGAAATGCAAACAGTGGGCAAAGTTGATCGAGATGACTAATGAACATATTCGAAAACCAGTGACAGTGATTGATTATACACAAACATGCGCTTGGTTTACAAAAAGTGACATGCACATTGGTTTTGGGTTTACTGTATTCGTAAGAGTTACAAGTGGTACATGAAACTTTTCTTCCATCTCATGGACATTTCAATGCTCAATGCATATAATATGTACCAAATAAAGACTGGCAACAGACCACCGTATGGTGAATTTTGTTTGTCTGTTGTCAGACAACTCATAATGAAGTCCAGGTAAGAAACACCTGCTATACAAACACGGTCCTCGAATTCCTCAGGATATACCCAAGCGTTTGAAGAGGGAACGTGATCATTCATAATACAACTTCCTTCAACTCAGAAGAAATTTGCCAGAAGAGATGCATGTTTTGTGCACAAACAAAACGCGGCAACAAAGACGCAAAGACACTCAGTTTATGGTGAGGAAAGTAAGGTGCCTCTGTGCATGGTGCCTTGTTTCAAGGAGTTCCACAAGTCCAGCAGTTCTAAAACCCTGTCCAGTGATTGTAAATATGTAAAAATATGATAGAACATTAGTATTATACAATATTTGTGATGTTTATTGTAAAAAACAAAAAGTGGTAAAAAAATAATATGATAATAACTTCAGTGCGGTTATGTGTTCAATACAGGAGGGTTTATATAAAATCAATTATATACAGTATTGGTCTCTCAGGCCCCAAATGTTTGTAGAATAGAAAAAAATTG
The DNA here is from genome assembly GCF_026875155.1 of Cherax quadricarinatus. Classification (NCBI taxonomy): domain Eukaryota; kingdom Metazoa; phylum Arthropoda; class Malacostraca; order Decapoda; family Parastacidae; genus Cherax; species Cherax quadricarinatus. The sequence goes on along the minus strand of NW_026470205.1, from coordinate 8,864 downwards.
GAAAAGAAAAGAAAAAACTTAAAAAAACGCTAAATAATGTAATGCGCGTATGTGGAATTCGTCGATGTTGCCGCCACCACATCATTTTTGACAAACTTCTTGGCACTGTATCTCGGTAAGTACTGATCAGAATTTTTTTTTGTCTTATTACCTTCACAAAAATATGCTCTTTAATTCTGTAAGAAAAAATAATTTTTTTTTTTTTTTCAAAATTTCTTGGACACTGGAGCACCACTTCAGATTTTGGCCTTGGACCCTGAAGGGGTTAATGAGTGGCTCTGAGACAGGCAAGCAGACAGAAAGACAGACACAGGTAGACAGAAAAACACACAGGTAGCCAGAAAGACATACACAGGTAGACAGAAAGACAGACACACAGGTAGACAGAAAGACACACAGGTAGACAGACACAGGTAGACATAAAGACAGGCACACAGGTAGACATAAAGACAGACACATAGGTAGACAGAAAGACAGACACACAGGTAGACAGAAAGACAGACAGATAGACACACACAGATACAGAGAGACACAGATATACAGGCAGACAGATACAGACAGGTTTATGTGCAACAGTGAAAACAAATAGAGAGTTGGAGACTAAGAGCCTTTCTTGCCACAATCTCCAGTGCAAGATTCAGACTTCATCTAGGGGCCATGGTGAAATTTACTGTCCAGTTAGTACACTTAATACAGTATGATGCTGGTGATAGGGCAGGGTTACTCAAACTGATGCTACCTGCATGACGCATTGCCACCGCGAGTACTGTCAAATATTGTACAGCGGTGTGCATTAGCCGCCCCAGCCCACCTGCCAGATGCACGGTCGTAAGTCGAGTGGACGTATGTCGAGCAGGTTGTAAGTTGGATGGTAGGTGTAATTATCAGAGTATATATAAAATATCTAGGTAGTAGGCTGGTAGACAGCAACCGCCCAGGGAGGTACTACCGTCCTGCCAAGTGAGTGTAAAACAGAAGCCTGTAATTGTTTTACATGATGGTAGGATTGCTGGTGTCTTTTTTCTGTCTCATAAACATGCAAGATTTCAGGTACATCGTGCTACTTCTACTTACACTTAGGTCACACTACACATACATGTACAAGCATATACATGTATATACATACCCCTCTGGGTTTTCTCCTATTTTCTTTCTAGTTCTTGTTCTTGTTTATTTTCTCTTATCTCTTTGGGGAAGTGGAACAGAATTCTTCCTCCGTAAGCCATGCATGTCATAAGAGGCGACTAAAATGCCGGGAGCAAGGGGTTAGTAACCCCTACTCCTGTATATATTACTAAATTTGAAAGGAGAAACTTTCGCTTTTCCTTTTGGGCCACCCCACCTTGGTGGGATACGGGTGGTATGTTGAAAGAAAGAAAAGAAAGAATATAAAATATGAAATAACTTTTAAAAACACTTGAAATTTTGGAGTTTCCAGACACAATGAAGAGATGTGGTGTTTTATGGAGCTCGGAAAATGAAAAAACAGGATGGGGCACGGCCGATTTAGAAAGTTAGGGGGGGGACCGTATAGGGTTTAGGTCATAATTTGAAATGACTGTTAGGGAAACTGTAAAGTGAAATGCCGTAAAGCGGGGCCCACTGTACTGTGTGTTGCGGGGGTTTGTATGCGGGGAGCACTAAACATGTATCAGATTTTGTTTCTGTATACACTTTTTAAACATCTACAGTTGAGTGTAAATAAAGTGTCCCCACCCAGAATTTTTTCTTCTCTTGCCAGGGTTTATAAAAGTAATGGTGAACATTTTAAATCAGGGGAAGTCGCTAAATAAAAATCTTCATCCCCACCTGGATCTGGTCCTTTTTGGTCTCGTTCACAAACTTTTACCTGTAAAAAAAAACTGCTCTTTTTTTTACTCCACAAATAATACACACAAAGGAAATTTTTTTGGAAATACTAGGGAAAAAGAAACGCAGAACTCTAATAAAATTATATTAGAAAATTAAAACAACCCAGGGGGGGGTATTTCACTTTGGTTGTGTTGGTAGACGCAACCCCCCCAGGGAGGTGCTCTGCCCTGTGGTATTTGGTTGGAGACAGCAAAAACCCCAGGGAGGTCTCCCACCCTATGGAAGTAGGGGGTAACAGAAAACCACCCAGGGGGGATACTGTTCTGTGGTATTTGGTGGTAGACAGCAACCCCCGGGGAGGACACTGTTCTGTGGTAGTAGGCTGGTAGACGCAACCACCCAGGGGGAAACTTTTCTGTGGTGTAGGCTGGTAGACAAAAAACACCCGGGGGTAAAACATTATGCCAATAACTGTGAAATAGAAGCCTGAAATTGTTTTACATGTGTTAGGGTGCGGGTGTCTTCTTTCTTTCTAAACCCGGGGGGATAACAGTTATATAATGCAATTTCTACTTACATTTTATACACTAACAGTCGTATATGCTATATTTTTATACACTCATCTGGGTTTTTTCTTTTGTTAAGGGTTTTCTCATTTTATTTCCTTTATCTCCCTGGGAAATGGAAGAGAATTCTCCTTCCTTTTGCCCTGCTGCATGAGAGGCAACTAAAATGCCCGGAGAAAGGGCAGTAATCCCCCCTCCTGTTTTTCATTGGGAGGTAGGGGATTTTTGGGGGGGGAAATAAATGGGTTAATTGGAGTAACTGAGAGAGTTAGAGTAGGAAGGGTAGCAATAATGTTGAAGGATCGTTGGAAGGAGAAAAAAGAATAAGAATTGGGAAATTCAAGGATTATGTGGATTAAAGTAAAAGGTTTGGGTGCGAAAAGTGAGTTAATAAGCGAGTTGCAGGGAGAAGAGAGGAATATAGAGGAAGAGAGAGGGTTTTGGGGAGATTTAAGTGATGTATAGGGAACCCCTTTTTAACCAAATGAGGGTAATTGTGGTAGGGGGCCTAATGCTAAAGTAGGAAAACTTTTAGAGAGGGGTGTGGTAGGGAAATTTGGGGTGCCCGGGGTAAATGAAATGGGAGCCCTTTTATTAACTTTGTATAAAAGAGGGTTTTGTTATAGGTAATAAATTTTTAAGAAAAAAAGGATAAATAAGTATAAAAACAGGGTTTTGGGCGAAAAAACAGTAGTTTGTTTTTTTAAGAGGGGAGATAAAAGATGTTTAGTAACTTCAGGGGTGTCAGTTTATAGGGGGCACAGATATATCAATCACTTTTTATTGTAGCCCACTGAGAGAAAAAGGTAATGGGATACAAGGGAATAAAAGCACGGGGAAGAGAGGGGTGAAGGGTTTTAAAACTAAAAGGGGGCAGTTAGGGTAAATAAACAGCAAACTGGGGGATGGGGGCTAATGAGAGCATAGGAAATGGGGTCGGAGGTATGGGGAGGTTTAAAATGTGTGTTAGAGGTTCAGCAGAATTTTGTGGTTACTGAAAGTGGGTGTGGAAGGGAAGAGGAGTGATTGGTGGAATGATATGTAAAGAGAGTAGAAAGGAGAAAAAAGTTAGTTTAAATTTTTTACAAAGTAAAAGTGATAAGGAGGGAAGAGTAATGGAGAAAAAGAAAAGGGTTTAAAGAGGTGGGAAGCAATGAAAAAAAGAGGCAAAATGGAGGGGGGTGGGGGTTATCAACAAATTTTGTTGAAAATAAGAAAAAGTTTTGGATGGGATTAAAAATTTAGGAAGCCTAGAGAACAAATGGATTTGTCATTTTTAAAAATAGGAGAGGGAGTTTTAAAATGGGAGTTAGATGTATTGGGAAATGGGGGGAATATTTTGAGGAATTTTTAAAATGTTGATGAAGATGGGGGAAGCTGTGTTTCATGTTAGGGAAGGAGGAATAACACTTGTGGGAGTGAGGAAGAGCCGTTTGAGTGTGGGGGAATTTCATGAGGAAGTAGGAAAATAAAATGGGGGGTAGGCAGCGGGGATTGATGGGAAAAAGATAGAAATGAAAAAGTGGTTGGGATATAGTTTTGGAGTGGTTGGTGCTATTGTTTAATGGTGTTGGGAAAAGGGGAAGGTCCTTTGGGATTGGCAGAGGAGATAGTTCCTTTTTAAAGGAAAAAAGGGGGCAAAAGAGTGCAAAAATTTTAGGGGGAATTGTTGGTATACTGGTAAAATGAAAGTAGAGTTTTATTGAAAGAAAATTTAAAAAAAAAGACGGGGAATAGGATAGCAGAGAAAAAGGAGGCTTAGGAAAGGTAGGGGATGTGTGGACCCCGGTGTTTACAGTGAAACATATAAGTGAAACAGTATTTAGATAAGGCTAAAGAGGTTTTTGTGGGTTTTTGGATTTGGAAAAGGGGAATGAAGGGTGGATAGGGGGGGTATGTGAGCTTTTGCAGTTTTTTGGTTAAGAGGAGGTTTTGAAAGCGGCGACGAGTTTTTTTGAGGTAATGAGGCTAAAATTAGAGTTGTGGGGAAAGAGGAATTATTTTCCCCGTAAAAGTAGGCTTAGACAAGGATGTGTGTGTCACCGTGGTTGTTTAAAATTTTTAGATGGGGTTTTAAGAGAAGTAAATGCGGGGGGGTTTGGCAAGAGGGGTAGAGTTAAAAAATAAAGAAAAACACAAAAGTGGGGTTGTCACTTTTTCTCTTTGCTGAAACACGTGCTCTTTGGGGATTCTGAAAAGAAGTTTAGAGGTTGGTGGATGAATTTGGTAGGGTATGTAAAAGAAGAAAATTAAAAAAATTACAGGAAAGAGTAAGGTTTTGAGGATAACAAAAAGATTTGGTGTGAAAATTGGATATCAGGGTTGGGGGAAGATTGGGGGGGTGAATGTATTCAGATATTTGGGAGTGGAAAGTTCAGCGGAGGGGGTTTGAAAGATGGGTAATCATAGAATTGGAGGGAAAAAAGGTGGGCTGCACTTAGGAGTTTGGGGGAGAAAAGAACTTTGTCCCTTTGGGGAAAAGAAATTTTTCCTTGGGGACAAAGAGGGGAATGTAGAGGTATAGTTTTACCAACGCTCTTATATGGGTGTGAAGCATGGGTAAAGTGTTGCAGCGGAGGAGAAGGCTGGAGGCAGTGGAGATGTCATGTCTGAGGGCAATGTGTGGTGTGAATATAATGCAGAGAATTCGTAGTTCGGAAGTTGGAGGGGGTTTGGGGATTGCCAAAACTGTCGTCCAGAGGGCTGAGGAAGGGTTGTTGGGGTGGTTCAGACATGTAGAGAGAATGGAGCGAAACAGAATGATTTCCCAAGAGTGTATCAGTCTGTAGTGAAAGGAAGGCGGGGTAGGGTCGGCCTGGGAAAAGGTGGAGGAGGGGGTAAAAAAGGTTTTGTGTGCGAGGGGCTTGGACTTCCAGCGGCATGCGTGAGCCTGTTTGATAGGAGTGAATGGAGACAAATGGTTTTTAATACTTGATGTGCTGTTGGAGTGTGAGCTAAGTAACATTTATGAAGGGATTCGGGGGAAACCCGGCGGGCCCAGACTTGAGTCTGGAGATGGGAAGTACAGTGCCTGCACTCTAAAGGAGGGGTGTTAATGTTGCAGTTTAAAAACTGTAGTTTTAAAGAAACCCTTCTGGCAAGACAGTGAGGAGTGAGTGATAGTGAAAGTTTTTCTTTTTCGGGCCCACCCTGCCTTGGTGGGAATTGGCCAGTGCGCTAATAAAAAAAAAAAAAACCTCTGGTATGAACATAATTCGTTCCAGAAGGCTGTTCGAGTGCCAATCCCAAAAACGAATTTGTTCCCATAAGGAATAATGTAAATTAGATTAATGCATTTCAGACCCCGATAATACACGAAACAAAAGACTTAACATAATTACACTTCATAATTGTTCAAGTTTTGAGCTGTTCGTATCCTGAAGTACCACTGTACTAAAATTTATAAGAAAAACTTTATTTTTTTCATTTTAGGTCCCCCTGCTTCTGTGTGATATGGTCGGTTTGTTAAAAAGAAGAATAATTTTATCTAATAAAACGATAAATAATGATAAATGTTATTAGACCCAGCTGTCCAGTGGTTACACACTGGCCTGTGACTTTTAGGACTCCCCTGATAGGTGTTTAACCCAACCTGTCCCATGATTTGGTAAAGAATCCTTTTCCAAAGGTAATGACACCAAAAATGTGAAATTTTTACAGAAAATTTATAAAATTACACAGGCGCAAAGTAGGTCAATGAGCACTTTACACAACTCTGATTTCACTCACTTTGAAAATTTATTTTAAAAAAAGAAAAGACAAAGACAAATTTATTTTTTTGCAAAGGTTACAATGTGTGCTTACATTTTATATGTACGTATTGCTCCCTGGGGAAGTGGAAAAGAATTCTTCCTCCGTAAGCCCTGCATGTCGTAAGAGGCGGGCTAAAATGCCCGAAGCAAGGGCTAGTAACCCCTTCTCTTTTATATATTACTAAATGTAAAAGGAGAGCTTTCGTTTTTAGTTTTGGGCCACCCCGCCTCGGTGGGATACAGCCGGTGTTTTGAAAGAAAGAAGAAAGATGTACATATTGTTAGGTACAAAGAAAGCCACTAACATGCAAGGGCATTTTGGACAGACTAATCCTAATACTTACAGACTACTTAAGACTAGACAGGTAAAGACTGGTAAATTTTACACTCAAACCAATATAATTCCCGGCTATTTCACTAGTCTGTCTTCTGTTCTATCACAGGAATACGAGAAATTGTCCATTCACGTAACAGAACTATAAACAGGACAGAAGTCGAGTTGGCCAATTTTACACAAAAATTAAAGAAATTCCAACTTTAACCCTTTCAGGGTTTCCGATGTACTAGTACGGCTTACGCACCAGGGTTATTGACATACTTATACGACTAAATTCTAGCGCCTTCAAATCTAGCAAGAGAAAGCTGGTAGGCCTACATATGAAAGAATGGGTCTATGTGGTCAGTGTGCACAGTATAAAAAAAAATCCTGCAGCACACAGTGCGTAATGAGAAAAAAAAACACTTTGATCGTGTTTTTGGTTTTAAACAGCAACTTTGCACTGTATTTTCGTATGGTATTTATGGTTGTATTCTAGTTTTCCTGGTATAATTTTATAGAGTGGAAGACATATTACAGAAATTGACACAATTTTGATTGGTTTCACAATGAAAACTACCTTGAAATTGAGCTCAAGTAGCAGATATGCTAAATTTTCGCCAAAGTTCAAAAATAAACAAATCATGCCACGCATCAAATACACATCAACTGGCGAGAGTAATATTCTTTCACAAGTGCACTGATATTAATTATTCATTTCTACACTAATGCAGTTAGTCTGCAAAACAGTAAACAGAAAACATCTTATCTCCCTGATACACCCCATCAAACTAATTACTTGTAAACCCCCTGGGGTTCACACTTACACTCACTCACCCATTGACTATAACGCTGAAATACGAATCTTAATCTTAAAATAAGGGAATCCTAATAGTCATAAGTTTGCCATGATATTCCAATATCGACACTATGTATTGTGCCAAACAAAAGCATTCACATTGCTAAATTCACAAACTATAATGTAGTCACTTAGCCTTAGTCCAAAATCTGTAATAATTTAAATTTTTGAATTAATCTAAGTCTGCCCGAAATGCCTAGCCATGCTAGGTGTCCTAGTGGCCCTCTCAGTAATTAGTATTTAAACATGTAAACCACACAATATTCAAAATCTGAAAACCCCGCATTGTAATCCTTATAGAGAACAAACTTGATTGATTGATTGATTAGTGCCAGGAATGTCTGTCTTGTTTATTCTGGACCTATTTGGAAATTGGCATCTTTTGAAATTTGTGTAAAAATTGGGCCCAAAAATTGCTAATTTCTGACCACTTTATTGGATGGTTGAAATCGGTAAATGGGAAAGTTTCTTGTACTCATCCGATAGAAAAAATGGAGTTTCTAGCAAAATAGTTATGATTTCTGTCAACTAGCACAATGGAATTGGCTGAAAATAGGGCTCAAAGTGGGCGAAATCACCGATGCATAAACATCGAGGGCCGCTAACTTTCGAGAGAAAAATTCTGTAAAATTTTCCATCAAATTCATACTTTTGGTGTCATTATGATTGGGAAAAGATTCTCTAACTTTTCCAAGAAAAAATAATTTTTTTCCGAAAATTTTCGACCCTGAGAACAAGTTAGGAGACTGTCTCTCGGCCCTGAAAGGGTTAAAACATAATACAGAATATACAGTAGACCGTCATTTAGCACGAGTTTATTTGGCAGGATTTGGGTAAATTTCATGACTGAAAAATGGTGGCACAATTTTATGTAACAAGTCGTATAATTAATTTAAAAATGGTTCATTTGTGGGGAAAGGGGAAAAAAATTCTTTTGCTCAAGTGGCCCGCCTTGTTGTGGAGAACCAGGGAGCCCTCCTGCAATCCCCTACCACTCCTCGACCAACGCACCCTCTGAGCGTTCATAATTTATGTGTGTCCAGTCCAGTCTTTCTCTGCTACAAGGCAGCTGTGTTTGTGAATTGTATTATGAATATTTTAACCCTTTGACTGTCGCGGTCGTATTTTATATGTCTTACGAGGTACCGTGTTTGACGTATTTATACACTCATAAATTCTAGCGGCTTCAAATCAAGCAGGAGAAAGCTGGTAGGCCCACATGTGAGAGAATGGGTCTGTGTGGTCAGTGTGCACCATATAAAAAAAATCCTGGAGCCCGCAGTGCATAATGGGAAAAAAAACTCCAACCGTTTTTTTTAATTAAAAAAGCTGACTTTGTGTTCTATTTTCGTTTTGTATTTATGGTTGTATTCTCGTTTTCTTGGTTCATTTGATAGAATGGAAAACATATTATAGAAATAGAGGTGATTTTGATTTATTTTACTATAAAAAGAACCTAGAAATGGGGGCTCAAAGTAGGGGAAATGTTTGATTTTTGCCAAAGTTCAAAAGTAAACAAGATGCTTGTCCCAAAATGTAATAGCCATTTAATAGCATCA
>NW_026470204.1:0-12629 GCF_026875155.1 Cherax quadricarinatus | reverse complement strand
ACCAACTTCGATGATGAGGCTGAGTGTGAATCTTGAGGGGAATGCTCAAGACTTTTTTTTGAGCATTGAGCCCGTTCATTTTGGGTCCTCAACAGTGATGGGGTTCACACAAGCTGAGGGGTTTTCAGATCCAACCCCTTAAACTCTTTTTTAATAAGAACCTTTGGTTCACCCCCTACGGGGAGCAAATTACCATATGTATACTCCCCACAGAAGACGGGAAGCACGTAGTGTATTCCACAGGGAGCTTATCGGTCTGGGGTTCAATGTACGAGCCCCACCCCGGCTGTCAGGTACTGACTTTTTTTTTTTTTTTTTTTTTTATATTTTATTTAAAACATGACATTACAAAAATATAATGTGTAAAACTCATTTAAGTCTATAAATTAACACAATCCTCCCTACAGCTAATATTACACACCACACTTACAACTCCGTGTGGGTACACCCCCCCCCCTCCATGCTCCCTCATCCTATCACTTAACCCAAACCTGTTGAAGCTACTCGACAGAATTACATGATATATATATCACAACAAACATTACATTGCTACAACATAAAAGGCATGTAGCACACATAAGTATTTCACTACAGGGAAAAGACACCTCCCCTAAAAATTATCACAACACAAACGTGTTTGAAGCCTCACCCCCCCCCCTTGCATGTCCCACCCAAACCTATTCCAACCAAACATACAAATTATACAGTAAAGAAAAGAATACAAACATCGTAACAACATTGATACAGTACAGGGTATATACAAAAACCCATTTCACAAATATCCTCAAGTAATTACAAAGGGTCTGTCCTTGTGCATACAAGAGGCCTCATAACAGAGGTCCTGCACAAGTAACACTACCAGTGTTTTTAACATTTGTGTATGCATGGGTTTATAAAATACATCCCAATACTGACATAGAACATAAGAATGCTCCTCAAACCTCCACCATACAGACCCCACCCACTATCAACAAACATATAGTCCAAATTCATACACACAGGGAGCAGCACATGCCACTCAACCGCACCAGCGTACCTTAGGCGCACACAGGCGCAGGCAGCAACACCTCAACCAGAACTAACACTACTCACATTCCAATTTGCAGACACATTGAACACAATTCAAGCCACTTTCATCCTAACACTGGGCACATGCCCTCTTCAAGGAGCACGCTATCTGGTGCCCCAGACACACGCCCTTAACCGTCGCTGCCATCAAGCAGCAGACCTCATCACACCTTCCACGACTATTCCGCCCCGTTAAACCCCCCTCACACCTGGCTAAGGTTTCCTCCCTCGCTGCCCCCACTTGTACTTTTGCATGCCCATTGGGCCCTGGGGGCCCGTTTGCCTGCTCTCCACGCACGACAACCCCTGCCACCTGGCACCACAGCTGTCGCTGCTCACCTCCACTAGCACACCGCCCCTCCCATCTACCGTGCTTTCTTCCCCGTTCGTTGAGCCGGCGTCAGGACGTCGTCAGAGTCCGATAAGCTGCAGCCCTCTTCCGTCCCAGCATCCTCCTCATGTTTGTGACCCGGGTCGTCCCCACGATGTACCCCCCCACCCCCTTCGTCTCTGCCTTCTGACGAGGGGTCACCCCGTCCCCGCCAGCCCCACCAGCACCAACAACCCCCTTCTTGCTGCTGCTCGACCGCCCCAGACACGATCTCCGGATGGCCGGGCGTCACAGCCGGGGAGACCAATCCGTAGATGAGAAAATGGTATGCAAAACAGAGCTATTTTCGCATCCAAGTCCTCCACTTCCACCGTCTCCTGGTCCTCCCGGAAGCCTGCTGTGCCACCGGCGATCCCGGGACTCGAGAGACGACAACTCCAGATTCGACACCACCACTGGCTCCTCAATCTCCTCACTCCAAAGCCGACCGTGGCCACCATCTCCTTTTCGTCCACGTATGGGAGCCTCCTGCCCATCGTCATTCGTTGTTCCACCGGCGGGCCTTCTGGCCTGCCCGCGCTGCCCACACTCTGCTGCCATATGATCATATTCACCGCAGAGGCGACACGTCCGTCGTTGCCCAGCATAAGACACCATGACCTGTGTGCGGAATTCATCAAGGTACACATACGATGGTATGGCCTGGCGTAGAGACATCTTGAGGGTAAACGAACCGTCTGGGAGACCAACATACGCCCAGCCACCCGCAATGCCTTGTTTAGCCATGTGTATCACTCCGTATCTTCTGAAACACTGCGGAGATCCATTGCATCGGCCTCGAAGGGCACATTGCGCAGTTTCACCCACGTATATTGTCGAGAGACATCCACCATACGCACATGCACGTCAGGGGACACATTACGGAGAGATCTTGGAACTGCTCAACCAGCTGCTCGTACACTGGCTCGTAGAGTAGTTTTACAAATATCCGGTATGCGCCATTTAATGCCACACCGTACAAATCCTTGTCCGCAATACCATAAGTGTCACGGATATCTTAGGTAGCAAAACTTGTTCATTCTCAGGCGTAATCGCCCCCGAACAAGCTGTATACAACGGTATTCACCCCCCTCTCACGCTGAATACCATGACGTCACGGATAGCTTGCTAGACTGTCAGCAGAGAGGTATGAGGCACGTCCACACTCCCTGGCAGCTAGGTCGCGACTCTGAAATATGCAATTTGGTACTTGTCCAGTTGCCTGCTTGAAGACAGACCTTTTAATGTAGGACATAATTGTCTGCATCGCTATTGGGCCGTGCAGACCCCTTGCCGGACGCTCTCAGTAACCGACAGCAGTGGTACAAGGAGGTGTTGTGCATTCGCTGCCTGGATGAGGTAGAGTGCGGACGTGCTTTGCACCCCTCTACTGTTTCCCAGACGAGCTAATCAGTCAACGACATGGCGCCAGGTGTGCGCAGGAGAGTGAATACTGTGGGCATTGAACTTATTAGTGGGGCTTTAAACCTACGTCAGTCGATGTGTTATTGCCCAAAATTATCGAGAGACATGGGGCATAGAGACGGGGAATTTTATGGGGTGGCACAAAGGGGTTTGTATATAAATTTTTTCGTTGGAAAGGGGCTAACTGCTAAAGTATACAGGCTTTGGGTTGATCCTTACAAGTTGTCAGCATTACTGTAACACGGCAGGAGGGAAAGTTTTGATTATCACATTATTCGGGGGTTAAAAGGCTCCGCAACGTCCCTTTTGAGGCTGATGAGGTAGATTCGAAATTTTTCGCCCCGTTATGGAACTTACATCTTTTTTTTTTTTTTTTTTTTATATTTTTTTTAAAAACTTTTACATAAAAGGTGGAAGTATAAAAAGGGTACCATAATGAGTTAAATCACAATTCCCAATTCCCCCCTTACAAAAATGTTACAACGACAAAAGGTGTTCTGCGCCCTATACCCCACACCCAATACACCCATTATCCCAAGTTATTTACCGGAAGGCTGAAACTTTTGACACAATTTCCCACCCCCCCCCCCCCCCGCCTCCCGGAAATAAAACCCACCCAACCTGATGCATTTTAAATTTAACATTAAAGGATACATGGAATTACCTTCTGAGTATACAGCCCCACTTAGACACAAAATTTAAAACAATTAAATGGGATATTTGTCATTATTAACCAAGACCCTCAACCGGGTAAAAAAAACCCCCAAAAGTTAATTTTTAAGAAGGTTGAAAAATTTGAATGTCAACTCTCAAAGGCTCTTATGGAAAAGTCTTAGCATAAAAACCTATCAGAACATAGATAAAAATAGACTTTTATATTAAAAAAAACATAAAGAAAAAAAAAGGGTTTAAAAAGTAAAAACCCCCAGCCATTAGGGGCTACACACAAAAAATTCACATATTTCCCCCTAACAAGACAAAAAAAACAAAATTTTTTGTGACCTGCACCTAAACAAACTCCTTTTGGGACTTGCTGCTTTTCATAGATAAAAACATAAAATATACTTAAGATGCTATGTACATAGAAAACTAAAAAATCTATTTGAATGGATCAAAATTATCAATCCCTTCACATATCAGGCTTAGAGAATAATTCTTAGTACAAGCCCAAACTGCATTATCCACTCGCTAATCAAAAATATGATATTATCTACATAATACTAACCCCGGAAAAGAAAAGTCCATCATTCCAATCAATAGCTGCCCTCCCACTATGCCAGTGATTAGGAAACCCCCCCCCCCCTTGAATCCTTATCCACATCACACTCCCTTTTAAAGGGAACAGGGTACTATAGGGAATAGTGATAGTCCATTCACCAAAAAAAACTGGCCAGCTCCACAGGGCCCAGCACCCCGTGGTTCCCATATTCCTCACGATCATTATCCAACACTCAGAAACATTTTTGTCACCCATTACCAGGGAGGCGCCCCTGTTTTACCCATGATTTCCCTACCCCACAACATTTTTCAATCGCCCCTCCCCTCCTCGTTTTATTAAACTAATAAACCCGTAACGTAAGTTGCCTATTCCCTTGAAAAATCCTTTCACCCCCTCCCCCCAAAAATTTTTCCCCTTTTTTTTGCATAACGTTTATAGAAAGTTACCGCTAACCCCCCTCCTCTTCCCCTCAGTAACCTGTTTCCCCCGCAATCCCCCCCCTATTTTTTAGATAAATCTGCCATAATGTATCCCAACTCTTTTCACTTTCCCCCCCAAACCCCCCCCACGCGAGATTTAAAATCTCTCAATACGAAATTCCTTTACCTCCTATCCTTTTATCACCTTTTTGCCACCCCTGACATCTCATCCATCAAAAAAATATACACAAAAAAGCCGACTCCTCCCCACCACATCCCACCACCCCCGTCAACACGGTTTTTTGTGAACCACCCCGACGGTAAAATCCCGTGCAGAAAACGATACATAAACCCCGAACACGAGGTTGAACCTCCCCTCCCACCTTTTCCCATATACTTCCCCATGCAAAAGGGGGAAAATTCCCCTCTACAGGCCTAAAACCCCCCCGGCTAACTCTACACACCTCCCTTTTTTAAACCCTTTTGTGGCTCTCGACCCCCACGCCAGACCCTAAAAACCGTTTCACACTCAGCAATCAACTCTTATCCCTCCGTTGCAATCTGTTATGGCCCTGGCCAAAACCCCCCCCCCCCCCTTTTCCCCTCATCACCCCCCTTTTTAAAGACACATTTACCCTCCGCTTTAAAGTCCAGCAATCCCACCCCCCCTTACTACAGGTAAAAATTACCCCCCCTCCCTTTTAATCCATCCAGCTCAACCCCCACAAAATTTAAAAACATTCCTAATATTTTTGTTTATTGCCGGCCCAGTTAATGGGAACACGGCTGCCACGTGCCAACTTTGCTATTCGAAAATTTTTTTAATAGCAATGACCTGCCCCAAGGGGCAATGATAAGTCGCAATGCACCCAAAGCGTCCCTGAACCCCCTTTTACCACCTAATCGAGTTTTCTGTGCTCCACAGTTAGATGTCTGCAAAAATCAGACGAAAAATTTTTAACGAAGTCACCTGCCTCCCCACAATGACTCCCCCAATAAAACCCTATCGGCCCCAACCCCCAAACCCCCAAAAAACCATGGATTATCTGAATTTACCCTTTTTACCGTTGCCTGCGAACATTTTTACTACCCGTCAAAAGTGTCCTTTGACATCCCCCCCCTGTCAGAACTTGTATAAAACCACTACCCAATTAAAATGGCCCAAAACCCCTGCAACCGCACCCCCTGGCCCTCTATGGAAACATGCCTGCTCCCCAAATCTATAAAAGGGGGGTCCTGTATCACGCAAACAATAATTGTGACAAAACCCCCCTGCCTAACCCCCTACCCTTAAAAATTTTTCACCCAATCGACCATTAATTTTACCCCGCTATTGCACCTCCATAAAACGCCCACCCAACCCACATTTCTCCCCAAACCCTCCCCCCTGAGGATGGCTTTTAATGCTTTCCTATCCACTCTATCGTATCCCCCCTTCCCAAATCGAGCGCCACCAAACCCCTCCTCCCCCCCCCTTTTGCCTCCACGAAACCCCTAAGTCCCCCTCCCCTCCCCCGGGGACCTCCCTGGCAAACCAAACTAGTTTTTGTACACCCCCCCCCACCAACCTTGACCCGTTTTTCCCCAAATCTTCGCAAAAAATTTATAACTGCGCCAAAACAACGAGATCGCCTGGGAATCCCCAAACGTATGTGCCATTACCTTTCGGGACCATACAAAACAGCCGTTGCCTGTTTCACCCCGCTCACCTCTCTCCTTCATGCAATTTTTAACCTAACCAAAAAACGCCTCATTAATTCCCCAAAGCTGTGATAAAATCTGCCGGGGGCCATCAATTCCCCGGGGCTTTGCCCTTTTGCATTCCCCTTAAAACCCCCCTTTTCTCCCCCAGTTATTTCCCACCCCGTGCTTCCCTATCATGTTTCGCAACTGACATACCACACTCCCCCACACCGTTCTAAAACCCCATCCCCTACCCCTCTCGGCCAGTACTTCTCAACCACTTGTCACAAACGCCCCCCCTTCCTTCCGTAGGGTTGTATGACCTGCCCCCCCCTGTACCCTCCTATCGACTCATGAACCCCCCACCCTGGAATAGTCATTGCCCGCTGTCTTTGTTTCTGCCCAGCAATACCACATGAAAAGGGCATCCCCCAAAACCCCCTTCCACCCCCGCCCGTACCCGCACCCCTTTGGAAAACCTCTCATCCGTACCTCACGCAGTCTCCCTTTAAATTTCCAAATACATCCATGGGATAAAATTTCCCACCACCGCCCCCCTGCATAGCAAAACCCGTAATCTATCCTCCAATAGTTAGCAAGCCCATATTTTAAAGAATTGTACTTTCCCTTTCCCTTTTCTAATTTGTTAATCCGTTCTTTAGCCACACCATCCCCCCACATACCCATCCTCTACCCCATTTTCTCTGCACTAAACCCCCTCCCCAAACGTTGCAAATCCCTCTACCCCCCCTCTCCCTAACACACTTGTATTTAATTTTCCCCCTAACCCCCAGATTACCTTATGACTCCCCCGCCACCTTGCTACTACGCCCCTGATCCAATAAGCTTTTCTTTTTACGGAAAAATTCAACCCAACCCCCTTTAATATATACAGCCCTTTCCCAACCCGCAGCGTAACCCCCCCCCTCTTACAAAATGTTTTTTACCCCCCCACGCCCCTCCTCCCCCGAAACCCGCAAATGAATATCTCCAAAAGATCTCGCAAGGCCCCCCACCTGCCCCCCCCTTTTTTGGTCCACGTCAGCCTTCTTAAGCAGTTCCAGTCCCCACCAAAGACGGCCCCTTAGGTAACCCACGAAAGAAGAAAACAGTTCTTCAATACAAAAATCCCCTTTTTACCCCCCAAACATCATTTTCTGCTGGGATACCACCACAAAAAAAAACCCCTGCCCCCCCACCCCCATCCCTGCAATATTCTTCCCCCCCCCCCCCCCCCTCATTCTTAGCAACACAAAGGGCTCGCCTCCCGACAATATCCCCACGCCACCTTTCAGATGCGATGGGGATATAACCTGAAACCCCCCCCACCTCGAGCACTCTTCCCTCCTTGAAATTGTGTTCTGCAGGAAATTACATCCACCCTAATTATACGAAACATTCAAAAACCCTTCCCTTTTTCACACTATTACACATCCTTGACGTTCCAAATCATCACCCAAGGCCTCTTTTTAGTTTCCAACCTTCCTCCTCTCTTCATTCTCCCAGGGCCCCTGCCCCCCGAGCCAGCACAAGGTCACACCTCAACCCCCCCCCTTTTTGCTTTCCTTTATCATGACTACTTCGACAGTGCCGTCCTTCCTCGCAGACCTTGCGCCCGGGGTAGGACATCATCTGGTCTGACGCCGCCGCTCTCTCTCTGTGCCCTTACATCCATGTTTCTTCTGAGGTTCCCTCCCGATGAACCCAACCTCCACCCCGCCCCGTTCACGCACACGGCGAAACTCTCTCTTGCTAGTTGGCCCCCTCAACCCCGCTTGTTTTTTGTCCTTTCATTCCCCACAGGAACGCCCGGGCCCCTTTACCAGCTCAGGAAAAACATCCTCTGCAGGGTGCAAAGTCCTTAACACTTCCTGAAACTCTTTTTTAGGCCTCACCCCCTCCTGCATTGCCTTCTGTTTTTTCCTTTGTGTAGTAACAGTTTCCCTTTTTCATCAAGCTTACCCACACATGCATCTCCCCTTTTGGGAAACCCCACCTCTTTACTCCACAAGGCCCCCGGGGCCCTTTCTTTGCACTGGGCCCTCAACAGCTTTTAAGCTGGAACTGGGGCTTTACCAGTTTGCGCTGGCGCCCTCCTCAGCTTCACGCACTCTGCCCCCATATGGTCGTCGCCCCCCATATTCTGCAGTACGTCTCTGTCGGAACGAACCATACTTGCGTCCCGAAGCCTCCAACAGAGTAAAAACGGTATGGGGTGTTCAGAGTCAATTTTAGGGGGAAAAATACCCCCCGGAGTCCCATATAAGCACCTGCCGTCCACTTGCCCTTTGTGCCCGTGTACGGTCCCATATGTCTCAAAAACATCCCTTTGTCAGCCTCATCTGCCCCAAATGGACTACGTATCTTTTAAACCCCCGTAAAGTGGCGAGATACGTCGATCAAAAGCCCCCACAGCTGGGTAGGTCAAGACTCACGTCTTGGAAAACTCGTCACCAAAGACTCATAACGGAGTGGAATTCAATTTGACGAAGATTCTATAAGCCCCATTCAGGGCTACACCATACACCTCATCGTCCTGGATTCCATAGGTCTCCCTGATGATTGTTGGGAGTAATACTTGCACTGAAGAGGGCGAAATCGCCCCACGAAGCAGCTCAATACCAATGGTATTTACGCGCCTCCTCACACTCAGCGCCATGTTGATACAAGGTAGCTCGCCTGAAACAGCAGAGGGGTGCAGCGCACAACCTCACTCGACCGTGGTCAGGCAGCGATTGACAGTACATCTGGCCCAACCTGGCAAATGGGTAAAAGGTGCTTACACAGGATTTCCTGAGGGTTCTTTTAATCTCAAGATGACGCTTAGGCATCCTATACCCTCGTATGTATATCTCGAAGAGTTTAGAATCCAGGTAATGGTAGCGTATGCGGGGCAGAGACGTACGTGCCGACTGTGTGGCGAATTTGACCATATGGCAGCAGACTGTGGCAAGCGGAGTATGGCTCCTGGGCCGGCAAGGGGCGGAGCACCTGCGCATGAGCACCCGATGCCTAAGGAAGAACGGGGGCAAGGAGGAGGGCGTGGTCGCATGTGGAGTGAAGAGGTAGTGGCTCCTCCAGTGGAATCGGAAGAAGTGGTGATCCATGAATCACCTGGCCCATCAACAGTGGCTCCTGGGCCGGCAAGGGGCGGAGCACCTGCGCATGAGCACCCGATGCCTAAAGAAGAACGGGTGCAAGGAGGAGGGCGTGGTCGCATGTGGAGTGAAGTGGTGGTGGCTCCTCCTGGGGAATCGGAAGAAGTGGTGATCCATGAATCACCTGGCCCATCAACAGTACAGTTGTCAAGTGAGGAGGTACAGGAGGGCGCAGCAGTGAAGGCTATTGAGGAGGAGTTGGAGACAGTGATACAGGCTATGTTACAGTCTACTGAGGTGGAGAGTTACAGCGAACAAGACCCTGGGATCAGGGCAGAAGGTGTGTGTGGGGAAGGGGAGGATCAGGTGGCACCTGTGGTGGACAGTGCGAGTGCCATGGAGGGGCATGGAGGCGGATTAAGGGTGGTAGAGGTGGAAGTCCATTGTGCTGGCTCCCAGGACTCAGATATGGAAACTGAGGGAGCTACAAGGAAAAGGGCAGCAGCGTCAGATTCGGACGATGTTCTGACACCGGCGCAAAGGCCGGGGAAAAAGACATGGGGTTATGGTACCCAGAGTGACTCTGCGAGAGGGCCACAACAGAAGGGGGAGGGATGGTTGGGAAGGAGGGGGGAATCTGTGGCAAAGGCACAGTCCAGGGGAACGGTCTGAAAGGGAAGAATCTTGACATGAGGCGGGGAAGGAAACCTTAAACTGGCCTCAGGTGTGTAACAATAAATATTAATGGTCTGTGTGATGGTGTTAAACGGGAGTGCTTCAGGATGTTTTTGAATAGGTATAAGGTTGACGTAGCTTTGTGCAGGAGCACAATTTTAAGCTTGGTCGTGAATTAGTGGTGCCTGGGTATCAGGCTTATGTGTTTGCCGTCTGAGCGTTTAAAAGGAGGAGTGGGTGTGTTGATCAGGGAGGCGGGCCGTTTGTATTGCATAGGAAAGAGGGGGGGGGGAGAGTATTACTTGTGGAAGGATGGTGGATGGGAGAGAGAGTGGCGTTTGTGTGTGTGTATGCCCCAGCAGAAAAGTGACGTGAAAGTGAAGATGGATTTTGTGCGGGAGGAGCTC
The DNA here is from genome assembly GCF_026875155.1 of Cherax quadricarinatus. Taxonomy (NCBI): domain Eukaryota; kingdom Metazoa; phylum Arthropoda; class Malacostraca; order Decapoda; family Parastacidae; genus Cherax; species Cherax quadricarinatus. The sequence continues at coordinate 2,265 of NW_026470204.1, read as the reverse complement.
GTGTATTACCTACGCACGTTACCGTCTGTCGCGATTGTGGGGGGGGATTGGAATTGTGTAAATTAAAAAGACAGACGTGGAACCAGAGGAGCGGGATATTTTTCCTCAGTCTTGGGGGCCTGCTTAGAGATCTCAGTTACGTGATGCTTTCGGGGGAGGTCTGTGGGAGGTGGAACATACGTTTATAAGAAGGGATATGCAGCTCGTTTGGACAGGTTATATTTAACTCGAGGGTTTTGGTAGAGTCTTTTAAAACTATAGAGATGGTGTCTTCCGATCATAGGGCGGTATTAGTGGAGGTGGGATGGGATGCTTTGGCTCGTAGGCAGGGAAGTTATTGGAAACTGAACACGATGGTTTTGGGGGTAGGGAGGGAGTGGAAGCGTTTGCAATTTTTTGGGAACAGCTCTGTGCCGACAGAAGAACTGAGGAAGAGTGGTAGGATGGTGGAGATAGTGTGGCTAAGTTACAAATACGTCATTTTATGTGAGGGAGGCAAACGCATTAATCAATTGCGGTATGGTTTTGTCAAATTACTTGAATCTAGTTACGGAATTGTTACGAGGGGGAGCGGTCGGTGCCGGGGTGTACCCGGTGGAGGATATACACATGTTGAAGGACAGAATACGGGATTTGCAAGAAGAACGTTTTGCAGCTGTACGGGTACAGGCGGGGTTAGACGAAGTGTCTGGGCGACAAGCCATCAGCTTGTGTGCTGCGAGGACAGAAGGTACGACAGCGAACGACTACAATACCGGTTTGCAAGTCATATCTCTGTGGGGGGTTTTAGGGAGGGTCAGGTATTAAGGGACACCAAGGGGATGAGTGCATATGCAGATAGATGGTTTGAGGAATATACGGGAAAAGTAGTGGGGTGATGGTGAGGTTCTTGGGAAGGTATGTTGAGTATGTGCCGGCAAACGGGGAGGAGTGATCGGGAGGCACTGGGTGGGGTCATTGAGGAGGGGGAAATATGGAGAGCCCTTATGGACATGAGGAAGGGTAAGGCACCCAGGATCGATGGTTTACCTAGCGAATTTTATGTACAGCACTGGGGTCTGCTTAGGGGTTTCCTAGTAAGGTTAATGAATGCCATGAAAGACGGAGGTAAGATGGGAGAATCTCAGGCAACGGTGGTGGTGGTGTTGGTCCCAAAGGGTAAACAGCAGAGTACCCTTCGGGATTATCGAGCCATTTCATTGCTTTGTGCTGATTATAAATTATTTGCGAAAATTCTTGGGAATTGGCTTAAATGTGTTGTGGGGAGGGTCGTGTTTGAGTCTCAGTTTGGTTTACCTGGTAGGTCAATGAGCGTGGGCCACGGGATTATCAAGGGGTTCCTGGAGGACATGGAAAGGGAAAGAGGAGCGTTGGTGGCGTTGGATTGGCAAGGGGCTTATGATAGGGTGGAAAGAAAGGCTTTGAGGGATATTCTCCTACGACAGGGGTTTGGCGAAGAAATAGTGGGGTGGGTGGATACATTGTACTCAAACGCGAAGGTAAGGGTGCAAATCAATGGGTGTGTGGGGGGGAGTCAACATGGAGCGGGGTCTTCGGCAGGGATGTCCTTTATCACAAATATTGTTTGCATGTGTTCAGGATCCCTTTTGTGAAAATTTGTGTGGACTGCCTCCAAGTGAGTCGCCTACCCTGGCAAACTCTGTTGACACCGAGCTCTGAGGTGGGTACCTCAGCCTCACAAGTGGCTTATAGGACAGATTTTCACAAATGATTGGTATTGCAAGAAACCTCGCCTGCATGCACGTATAAAGGACTAACTTACTTGGTGTTGCTTTAGCCCCCTTGGACTTCCCCTTGGGAACCACGTGCAACCGGGAGCATTAATTCCTGCAATATTCAATCGTTATTAGTGTCCTGCCTGCACCTCAGAAATTCCTATATCCAAGAGGGTATGTATCCCCTAGTATAACTATGCAGACTCAGACGCTAGCTTCAAACGGCTCTGAGACGCTGGTACTTACTGGGCATGCTCTCTCTCTGTAGCACGCCGAGCCCACAGTAACTCAACCCACAATCTCCTAAGTCACTGGCCAGATCCTACGGGAAAAGGTGAATATCTCGTCTTACTGTATGGGCTGATGGAGGAGATCATCTCGTACATCGAGGTGCCTCTACCAGATTTCCCAGGTCTCAGATGTGAAGACACTGGGGGCCGCCCCCTGCTGTTCACGGCACGTCTCGTCCAGTCGTGGTCTATCGTAAAAGACGCATTCTGTCTTTGTGACCTGCGCCCCGCCCAAAATC
>NW_026470203.1:0-12410 GCF_026875155.1 Cherax quadricarinatus | reverse complement strand
TTTAACAGATGTTTTTTTGACTGTTGAGGGGCTTGATTAAATCGAAAGAGTCTGCTAAGACCGGCTTTGGCTATTTTGATCTTTTAGTTACATGAGATGTTGAATGGAGCAGCCTGTCGATTTCATTTTCCCAAAATCTTGTTAGGGTTTCAAATTGGCTACAGGTGTACCTCTGATGGAGATACCTCCTTTTTCTCCAATTTGTTTTGATGCAAAACATCCTTCGTGTTAACAAGGCCTTGTCAGGATTAGTTTAATTCTCCATTTCTTTTCCCAATTGATTTTGACGAAGTTCAATATTCATTTTCTCCAAATGACTCTTCTTATTGTATTTTTCCTGTTACCGGAGTTGATGGACGACATGAATAAAATCACCCGCAAACTGTGTCACAATTGTGTCATTAAACTCTGGTTGAGGAAGGTCATTCACATAAATGTTGAACAGGAGTGGACTGAGACAAGATCCTTGCGGGACACCAGCTGTCGTATAAAATTCTTGTCGACCGGGCCATGAAAGGTGGAATGATTTTTCTTTGAGTTAAGAAATTTTTTATTAATCTGATGAAAAGTCCAGTTATGGTCTGGTAGGTCAATGGTTTGTTTTAAGGCCATCATGCCAAAAGCTATCCAAAAGCTTTATGAACATCTCTGGTGGCAATTAAGGCAAGATTGCCCTGTTGTTTTAGACTTGCTACAGTATCGAAAATAACATTTATTGCATGATTGGTACCTCTATGTGTTCTTAAACCCAAATTGGTTTTTCAGTAAAAAAGTGATTAAACTCCATATAGTAGTTCAATCTGTTGGAAATGACTTTCTAAGAACTTTTCCAGTGACTTAAAGAAAAGATATAGGTCTATAGTTCCCAGGTTGGTGGATGTCTTTATTGGGCTTACCAAGAAAGATCATCTTGCAGTCTTAAAAACAACTGGAAAATGTCCTGAGGCCAAGATGGCATTAAAGTATTTCCAAAGACTGTTTACAATTTCTAGTAGGTACTCTATTTGTTTCCTTGTTATTCCGAGAGGCCAGGGGCTCTATTTCTCATTCTTCCAATAACCTGACTTATCTCTAGTAATGTAATAGGTCTAGTAAGCGGGTGGGTATCTTCAAGAGTTGAAGTATCGATGGAAGGTAGTGGTTGTAGATCATCCAAGTTCTCACTCTCCATTCATTTACTAACTGATTATGATTATTGTTAAAATTTACGAAGTTATTTGGGAGAGAATTTTCTCCATACATCACCCACAAATTAGCCTGGTCCTGTGGATTGTCAAGTTTAATTTCAACATCTTCCTCATCCCCATCAGTGAAGGTATGAACTAGGTAGTTAGGAGCCTTGTTTCTTTGCCCCTAAAAATTGTCGGATCTTACTCCAAAAATTTTTCTGGTTCACGTTTATATTTATTGCTTGAAGAAACTAGAAGTTTCCATATGTCCCGTTTGTGATGACTAATCATAGTAATTAATTCTTGCCTTAATCGGTGCAGTGTAGCTGCTGGGGGTTGTCGCGTTTGAAGATGCCTTCGACATTCTGCTTGATAATTTCTCAAATTTTCTCTAATTTCCCTAGTAGGTTTATATTGTTGGTATATCTTTGTGGAAACTAATTGACAAGTTGCCCTTAGTAGCTTCAATTATTCGATTATGCAGGACCTGATTGCTTTATCAATTGCATTGGAAGGTAGATTTTCAATGACCAAATTTCATCATCACCCAGATTATGCCCTGAAGGGGGCAAACCTAGGGTGTTAAGATTGGGGTTTTGGTGGTCAGGTATTCTAAGGAGAAGTTTTTAGTTGTATTATAACAGGGTTGGTCAGACCCTACATGTCCACCAGGAGATATACGACAGTGAAAATGTCCCAGTCCCTGTTTGTATTATATAGGTTCCCTGGTGAGGTCCAAAGTACGTTTTTAAAGAAGGGCCTTGAAATGACAAGTTTCTAGCTGTCTGTATTAAAAAAGTTGTTTTCCTTTTAAGTCACCCAGTGGAATACCAGCTCCACAGTAAAGAGGGGACGGTGATAGCTTAAAAATCTCCCGCTAAATTGTTGGTATTTCTGTTTAATTTTCCTATGTGAGGAATTGACTTAATATTGTCTGGGGGGAAAATACCAGTTACTATCATAGTTGCCATGAGACTTTGCCCTTTTCTTTGCAAGAATGTTATCTTCATCAACTAAATATTTTTAAATGAAAATAGCCTAATTTTAAAAGAGGGCTACCCCACTAAATGGCCCTCTCGATTTTCCCATAGAGTAACAGAAATTTAATATTTGATAAACTTTCAGCTGTTCGTCAGAAGTATAACAGGGGATTGTAATTATGTGTTAACTCAAGAAGGTAAGGGTTATTAAAAATGTTGAACTTTAAATTTTGGAAAAATTTAATCCCCTTTTTTCTTGTTTTCGCTCGTGTATGCGGTCTGAACCCCTGAAGAAAGTCCGGTTGATCAACATACCCCTGTGGATCACAAGGGGGGGAGGAAATTTTTGCGTAGGTGCTTGTGTATTAAGAATGCCTCATCTTCATAGGGTATAATATTAAAGAATCATTAAAATGGGTAGAGTCTCATCAGAAAACTGGGGTGTTTTATTCCGTTACGGAACAGGGTCGTGAGAGTTAAGGGGGAGCTTGGGGCCCAAGGGAAAAGTGGCAGGAAAGGTGGTCACCCGGGGGGAAATTTCCCTGTTCAAAGGATCAGCTTAATGCGGGGGAGTAGGCCCCACTTTCTGGGGCATTGTTATGTTCAGGTGTTGATTTATCGGGTTTGGGGGGGTTGAAAACCCTGGGTTTGTGAGGTGGGCGACCCTGAGCCGGGGATGACTTAGGCTTATTTTTAGTGCAGAGTAGGGAACATACTTCTTGTTTGAGAAGGCTGGGTCATAATACCCTTTCACATTTTCTGGGATAGTGAGGGGAATAATCCCATTGGCCTTAACAGATCTTTAAAACCTGAACAATTGAATGTCACCCCCCTGCATGTCTTTGGGCCCTCATGTACATTAGTTGTGCTCTGTCATATCCCCGGCTGTGGATACCTGAGACATAGGAGATGATACTGAACCTTGTTTTTGCGTTTGTGTAGGGTTTGTAAGTGAGGGTTAGATTGGGGCGCCCCAAGAGGGGCAGAATTCCAAACATATGGAACCATTGGTAGAGACCTGAGGAGTCCCACTTGATCCAGGCAGAGCTGGGAAGGAAGTTTGGGACATCGTTGGGGGTTTGCCTGGGGAGTGGTTTTTCTTAGCAGTGGACAGTTTTTTGGCTTAAATTAATTTTCTGCATTTCCTTTTTCCTTTCAGGAACAAATAGCAGAAACAGCATGATGTTTCCCATTGCAGAGGACACATTTAGGTGTAATTTTTGTTGGTACAAATCTCTTTACGAATGTTGGCCAGAGCAAAGCTACAAATCTGCCCTTGAGTACTGCATTTATTGTTGTTATGACCAAAGGCATAACACTTGAAACATTGTGTCACACTGACAAATCGTTCAAGGGAGATTTGGTCAGGTGTACATCTGGTGCCAAAACATTTGAATCCATGTTGACTCACAGTTTGGCCTCCTCAGGTGTCTCAAAGTATTAGCTTTAAGGTCACCTTGTTGTTGGTAAGGATTAGAGAATTTATGTGCTTCTTACAGCCCTAAAGTCAGAATTTCGGTTTTAATGTCGTCAACAAATTTCATTCACTGTGCTATGTTTCATGAAACTGTTGATTCTGGCCAAAAAACACAGTCCTCGGGAGCTTGATAGTATCAGGTGCAACTGGGTAACACCAGAAGTCTTGAGTTTTTAAAAGCACATCATGCTTCAGAAGTTGAAGTAACTCTTCTTCCGAAGAGAGGAGAAGTACTGCTCCAGCGTGGGTTTGAAAAACATCCACTGGAGCAACAGTTGAGTTGGAGCAAATCATGTGAGAATTTTTTTTCATTGACATTTGATTGCCGTCAATGCGTAATCTTACACGTATCCTCGCCATGATGTTGAGGAAGGAACATCTGGCAGAGGAGTTTCTTAAAAAAAAAGGGAACTTTTCCTTGATGTTAAAATAGCATCCTATTTTAGCTGACTTATGAAGGGGCAGCCCCTAAGATTGCCTACCCTCGAGTAGTGAGGGGAAAGGGCCCAAGGCAAAGATCGGCTGGATTTTAAAAACCACACGGGCTACAGATGGTCAAAAAGCCTTGTGTTAACTCGCCAAAGCGAAATTGCCCAAAAAGAAGAAGATAGGACAGTCAGAAGGATTTGCAATGTATGTAGTGTGTTAAGTGTGTGGGCAGTGTTGATGTTTGGGTGAGGGGAGGATGGGGAAGGAAGGGGGGATGGGATGAGAGGGGTGAACAAGCAAGCAAGTCACCGCCTTACCCTCTGATGGGATGGGGCTCGAAATGACTGCAGCAAGTCTCCTCTCAGCTCTGGTGAAGTACTACTAAGGATAACCCCAAAAAAATTCTCGAGCAAAAAGTGTTCAGAGTTGCTCAGCTGAAGAGCAGGAAAAGACGACGTCTTCTCTCCACGGTGGTGGGCTGCTCATTTTCTTTTTTTTTGTATCGGTGTTTGGGGATATTGGGGATTTATTGACCGGGTGGGGGGTTTTAGGATGTGTGCGGGGGAGGAGAGGGATGGGAGAGCATACCTTCATTTAAACGAGGTTTGCGGCGAGGTTGGACCGAATGTACGTGCCTTGTGCGGTTACTGTGCGGAGGGTGAATGTGATAGATGTGGTTTTTCCGGATCTAGAGGTGTTTTTAATAGATGTGGATATTGCGGGTGTGCCCCGGGGGGGTCCATCATTTTGGAAATTAAATGTAAGGTTATTGAAGGAAGAGGATGTCTTTTGTCTTTTGGACATATGGGGGATCGTTTAGTGGATGAAGCACCGGGGGATGTTCCCTGGTTAATTGGTGGGAAAAGATGCCAAAAAACTATTAAGGAAATTTTTTTTAATCGAGGGACGAATATAATCAGTTAAAATTTACGGTTTTTAAAAATATTTAGAGGAGCAGTTGTGCGAAGCTATGCCAAATTAATGCAAATTACCCCTTTTATTGAAATTAAAAATTTGAAAACATATACGAAATTTTACAAAATGAAGGTTGATGGGGAAAGGCTTAAGGGCGGATTGAGGGGTTTTGGGGGGAGATCGGCCGTTGGCGTGTGGTTGCGAGTCAACAAGACGTCGAAGGGCAATGGATTTAATGGGGTTAAATTTTCAGGTAGGTATGCGGGGGGAAAAAGGGGATCAGGTGTTGAGAGACGAGGGTATAGTGGGTATATTGATGTTGGGGTTTTAGTTGAAAACGCAAAGTGGGAATAAGCAAAATAGCTTACAGTCCATGGAAGGTTTGTGCGTGTGAGTTAAAGAGCATGATTGATTCGTTTTGGGAGGGCCGTAACGGAGGTGGCATGAGAAGCTTTTCGGGGCCAATTAGGTAAGGCCCAGGAATTGTGGGTTGCCCACGACTTTTTTTTCAAATTGGAGCATTTTAAAAGGGTTTTTGGAAGATTATTCAAATCCTTAAGCGGGATGGGTTTAGGGGAACAGCAAAGGATGGCTGGGGTCTTTTTTAGTGCCTAAAGGTGACCCATTAACGTCAAAGACTATCGTGTATTTCGTTATTGTTGGTGAAAAAGATTTTGCAAGGTTTTTAGCTAACAGAATAAAAAAGGTTCTGGGTAAAGTGATTTTTAAGGGACAATATGGGGTCCCGGAAAAAAGGCTATGATGAGGGCAGGGTTTTTATTAGAAGTTTTCATTGAAGAAAGAGTAAAATTGGGGGGGGGGGGGGTGTTTGGTATAGATTGGGAGGGGGGGCTATGATAGTGTAAAATGGGAACGTTTGGAAAAAATGAGATGGCAGGGTTTGGAGGGGAAAAATTTATTTCAGGGGCCCAAAATTTTCGTATCAAGATGCATCCTTGGGGTGCGGTAAAAGGGGTTAGGAGAACAAATTTCGATGAAAGGGGGTTACGTCAAAGGTTTTCCTTTCACAAATATTTTTGCGTGTTTTAAGGATCCCTTTTATAGGGAAATTAGGGTCTTTTTAGCAGCTAATGGGGTAAACGAAAAGGGGTGGGGGGGGGGGGTGGCATTTTTTGGGAAAGTTGAGGGCCAACGATTTTAGTAAGTGGTAAAAGGATTTGCCTCAGGTGGAAAAGTTAGTGAATGTTTCTGAAAGGCTTCTGGTATGTCAATTAATAAGGAGAAAACGAAGTATATGGATTTTGGGGGATGGGTTAAGTGAGGAATGTGAAGTAGTTGAAAGGGGGAAAAGGTGGACCAATTACTGATATGTGGGATCGTTTATGTAAGTGATATCAATTAGCACAAAAAATAAATTCAGTGCGTATTGTAGATGGTGTACTGAAGCACATCAGTGGTTTACAAAGCTGCACACTTAACTTTGCATCAAAGGTAATTACAACAAATTTGTTCTATTATATAGAAAAACTAGGCATGTTGCAGTAATATATCCGATACTTCGTAGTGAGATACAAAGGTTACAAAAGGGGCGTTTTTAGATTCATTTGGGGTACGGGGAAGCGAATGGTTAAGTAGGGCGATTGTCACACTCCCGGTTGGCCCGAGGAGGGCTGGGTTTTAAATAGCTGTTGAAAAGAGGATTATGAGTGTGTATTTGAAACATAGTTATAAGCGGGAGGGGGGGGGGCGGGGGAAAAGGTGGACTTCATAAGATACGTCATGATATTGCAACGGTGGTGGGTGGGTAGGGAGTTCATAATGGTGAGGCAATGTTACGGGTCATCATAAACCCAGGGAGAGATCCTTCACATATTTAAATTGGGAAACCTTGATGGGGTGGATGGTAAGGCAGTGGTAGTGGTGGTAGAAGAGGTTTATCCGATGTATGATTGGCGTATATTTGGGGGAGTTTGAACAAATTGCGTTTAAAACCTAAAGTACGAGAAGTTATGTATAGATTTTTACATGGGATCTTACCGTCTGGAATGGTTTTATTCCAAAAAGAGAATACGGGAGGATTTGGGTATACAAGGCTTGTGGCGATTGGAGACTATTTTCCATGTGATGTTTTTTGCGAATGTATTGAAAATAATAAGGGTTTTTTGGTTGGGTAAGATAATAAGGTTAGTGGGAGGGGGGGGTTTGCAGGTGTTGAGGGTTTTAAGCTTAGACATAGGTGGGGTGAATCAAATGGTAGAGAATGCGGTTTGGGTATATAATTACGGATTACATTTATGTCTTGGGCTATGAGAGGAGCGAACGTGTGTGAAAGAATTAATGCGTTAATAGCAACTTTTTATAGGACAAAGTGTAGGGAAAAAGGAGGTGTATTGGGGGAAAATGGGAGAGGGTTTTAAGTGAGAGTTATAGGAATTTCACATTACGGGATTTAAGGGAGTTGAAAGGCAGGTAAGGGGGATGAAAAGGGCTGGTTTCTAGAATGGGCGGTTTTGCGTGATGAGTTTGTTTTAAAGGAATGTTATAAGAGGTATGTCCAGGGTGCAATTTTAGCATAATTTGTTCTGAGAGTTTCAAGTACAATACAGTTATATTTGGAATTGTCGACCTATAACTTTATTATATTTACTTTCATGTATTATATCATTATTGGTTTTTCTTATGAACATTTTCAATTGATATTTAAATACATATTTTTATGCGTATTTATGATTTTGATACAAGGGTGTAAATGGTTCAAAAAAAAAAGGCTTTTTATGTTTCAGTTTAATTACAATTGTATTTTTGTAAGCACAATTGGTTGTCAATAGAGGCATAGTGTGTTATGATATATTAGGGTATTTTTTTTTCTTTTTAATTTGTCTAGTTTGGTGGCAATACTATGTTGTAGTTAAGATTTTAAGGAACTTTGAAGTTGAAAAGAATGAATGAATTATTCGTGGTTGGTCGAGAAATTTTATTATAAATGACGTTGGAAGTGATTGTGTTCATTTGACAATATACTTTATATATTATTTATAATGTATGTACCTGAATGGTAAATTGAAGTCTGAATTTTAGAGATGAAGAGTGGGTTTTCCATTTTATTCTATTTTTTCTTGATGGTAATACATGGTTGTATCATGTACCCCAACGAATATGGCTAAGGGTTTATTGTAAATATTTGTGTTGATTAGATATTTATTTAAAAGATGGAATACTAGGCTTAGGGTAAAATTATGATAATTGTGAAATTTTCCTTGATACAATCGGCTCTTTATTATACAACTTGGGTAGAATGGTTCTACGTATGGCATTATTGAAAAATGTTGAGCTAATTCTTATTGTAGGTACGATGTGTAATGTAAAATGTGCACACCTGGGCGAGCAGCTGCGCGAACGTGCAGTTCTCATGGTCCTGTAAAGGTCGGTGTAGGTGTTCACTCTGATGTGTTCTTGACATCATTGGTTCAATTATTACCTATATTTCTTTCCGTGTTCAGAGCAAAAAGGAATTTGTCTGTAACGAAATAATGAATGTATACTTGTATTTTATCATTCTAGAGTAAAAACTAAGAGGCAAGGATGATTTTAAATTGGGGGAAGAGTTAATATATGTTTGTATGTTTTTTTTTTTACGAATGTTACTTATCCACATATATCTAGTATAGGACAGTTTTAAGCTTCGGTATCAGATTTTATAGTTGGTTATAGTTGTTATATTTGTTATATTATGTTATTTGTTATTGTTTCAATATTTTAATGTAAGGTTTTTCAGTTATTGTCATATAATTATCATCTTTATGATTTTTCCTTTTTTTCTATTGTCTTTTTGTAGGTTTTAAAATAAATATAAAAAAAAGTTTATACTTGTGGGAGGGTGATGGGGAGGGGGTAGGGGATGGTTGCACTTTGGTTTAAATTTCTAAGGGACTAAAAGTCTTGTTAAATGTGGCTTGAACCTTGATATTTTTAACGCCATGGGCAGCGCTGTATAGTCCTTGTGGTTTTTGCGCTTCTTTTTTATTATAATAATGAAACGCCCTGGACACTAGCCCAAAGACACTCGTTTGCACATATTCAGAATTCTAACGAGCAATGTCCATGGACTTGTGTTGAAACCCGTCTCCTAGATGTTGGGCTTACGTATTTGACATCTCTTGTGGGTTTAGTGCTTAGCTTTGATCAGGGCAGGATTTAGACCTGGGGGGCCCGGGGCACTTTAGGTATGGGGGGCCCTCAACATGGAAATTAAATTTCAGTTTAAAAAAAAAAAATATACTAGGTTTCGAAGAAGACTTCTGATTTTTTCTCAAATTTATTGACTTTAAGAATAACTGCCTATAATTTTCAGTTTGCAATATATTCCATCTACACTATATAATAATTACCGATGGGTATTTATATCTTTGTCACGCTTTCGGTATCTATGGTGGCAGTTGACCAAAAGGACTCATGGTTTTCTCTGAGAGGAAGCCACATGTCTGGGTCTGAGTCACCTGGTGGTGCATCACTGTCCATGTCTACACAAGTATCTGTGGAATGTTGTTGTGGTGATTCATCACCTTTACTATCTTGATTTCGTATGTTCTTTTTATTTTCTGTAGATGTACTTGGTAATGCTAGTGGGTCATCAGAGAATCATTGGTAGTGGTACGGTTCTTCATTAGTAGCTGTATAGCCCTTGTGGCTTAGCGCTTCTTTTTGATTATAATCTTCATTAGTAGCTTCTATGTTGTTTCCACTACGGAAGCAGAGAAAAATTCTGTAAGGCATTTTGTTTTGTCAAGACCGCAGCATTTCTTTCACTTGATTCTTTGGGAATCTTTCTTTCCCCAGCTCCTGACAACTGAATTTTCAGTGGCATACTGGATCTTCTGAAAAAAAAAAACATTCAGATTTTTTGACATTTAATGACGCACGCACGCGCGCACAGAGGCGGGGCCAGGAGCTAGGACTCGACCCCTGCAACCTCAACTAGGTGAGTACACAATGACACGTGTGTGTGTGTGTGTGTGTGTGTGTGTGTGTGTGTGTGTTTGTGTGTTGTGTGTGTGTGGGGTGTTTGGGGTGTGTGTGTGTGTGTGTGTGTGTGTGTGTGTGTGTGTGTATGTGTGTGTGTGCGCGCGCGCGCGTCATTAAATGTCAACAAATCTGAATATTTGTTTTTTTCAGAAGATCCAGTATGCCACTGAAAATTCAGTTGTCAGGAGCTCGGGAAAGATTCCCAAAGAATCAAGTGAAAGAAATGCTGCGGTCTTGACAAAGACAAAATGCCTTACAGAATTTTTCTCTGCTTCCGTTTACCTGGAGAGGGTTTCGGGAGTCAACGCCCCAGCGGCCCGATCTGAGACCAGGCCTCATGGTGGATCAGGGTCTGATCAACTAGGCTGTTACTGCTGGCCGTACGCAAGCTGACGTACGAACCACCGCCCGGTTGGTCAAGTACTGACTTTAGGTGCCTGTCCAGTGCCTTCTTGAAGACAGTCAGGGGTCTATTGGTAATCCCCCTTATGTATACTGGGAGGCAACTGAACAGTCGGGGGCCCCGGACACTTATTGTGTTGTCTCTCAGTGTACTCGTGGCGCCCCTGCTTTTCATCGGGGTAATGTTGCATCTCCTGCCGAGTCTTTTGCTCTCATATGAAGTGATTTTCGTGTGCAGGTTTGGTACCAATCCCTCCAGGACCTTCCAAGTGTATATTATCATGTATCTCTCTCGCCTGCGTTCGAGGGAATACAGATCAAGAACCTTCAACCGTTCCCAGTAGTTTAGGTGCCTTATCATACTTGTGTGCCGTGAAAGTTCTTTGTACACCCTCCAGGTCTGCAATGTTGCCAGCCTTGAAGGGGGGGGCCGTTAGTGTACAGCAGTGTACCAGCCTAGAGAGCACAAGCGATTTGAAGAGAATCATCATGGGATTGGCGTCCCTAGTTTTGAAGGTTCTCATTATCCATCCTATCATTTTTCCTAGCAGATGAGGTAGATACATTGTTTGTGGTCTTTGAAGGCGAGATCCTCTGACATTATCACTCCCAGGTCCTTCACATTACTTTTCCACTCTATTGTATGGTTAGAATTTGTCGTATACCGATACATTTTTAATTTTTTTCAAGTTTCCATATCTGAGTAGTTGCGATTTTCTCCTCGTTGAACTTCATATTGTTTTGAGTGACCCATTCGAAGATTTGGTTGATGTCCGCTTGTAGTCTCGATGCGTCTTCGATGGAGGTCACTGCCATGGTAACCCGGGTGTCATCCGCAAAGGAAGACATGAAGCTATGGCTTGCATCTGTCAGAAATGAGGATGAGGAATTAGAATGGAGCGAGTACTGTGCCTTGGGGAAAACAGAGCTTTTTACCATGGCTGCCTGGGATTTTTACTCTGTTTATTATTACTCGTTGTGTTCTATTTGTCAGAAAGTTATAGATCAATGTACCAACTTTACCCGTTATTCCTTTGTCACGCATTTGTGTGCTATAACACCATGGTCACACTTGTCGAAAGCTTTTGCAAAGTGGAAAAGATTTAAAACTACTAATGAAGAACCATTACACTACCAGATTTCTTCTGAGGAAACTACCCGCTTCTCAAGTACCTGGGGCAGAGTACATACGCATCTTATTTTATTGCTTTTTCAAAGTCTTGTGGTGTTAGGATGTCAGAAATTTTTAATCAACCAAATTTTGAGTGTCATAAAACTGTCAACTTTAGTCTGATTAATGGTTCACTTAACGCTGAGTCATATTAGGACGTCAGTATCTCACTCATTTCCTTGCTGTCATCTGTGTAAGTCCCATCTTGTTTAAGCAGGGGTCTAATACTGGAGGTTGTTTTTGTCCTAGATTTGACATATAAGTATATATATATATTTGTAATTTCATTCATGACTTTACGTTCTACCCGTTTCTTGTCTCTTGTATGATTCCTTAAGCTTAAGTTCAATTTTTGCCATTTCTCTGACCAGTGTTACCTTACTTGACACTATGTATTTTGTTAGTTCCAGTTTTTATGATTTATGTGGAGGAGTGTTCACCAGTGCTGATTAAAGCTTGGAGGGCTTCTGTGCAGGGGTTTGGAGGGACTTACCTAAGCATATTGACGAGGGCTTCCTAGGATGATCCTCATTGCTTGGCTCTGCAGTTTTACCCAAGCTTCCAGTCTGAGACAGGAGCAAGTAGTGGTGTGGCATAATTTAGTTGTATTAATGAGTATTTTCTAAGACTGTATGACTGACCCCTGTAATAATGATTGGGTTTGCGCCATCACTCACGGATGAGTATAGGGATCAAAATAAGCAATTGTTCAGTCCTCTCAAGGGCGGTTTTCCCTTTACGCTCTTGATCTAGGGAATTGGATCTGTGCTCCGTCTCTGAATTGCGCCTGAATACCTTCCGTCCATCCTCATGTGCTGTATAATCCTATGGTTCAGCGCTCCCCCATGATGTTGTTATTATATTGTTCACAGTGTGGGGGCTTG
>NW_026470202.1:0-12805 GCF_026875155.1 Cherax quadricarinatus | reverse complement strand
TTTCCTTTTTTTTTTGCTGGTTCCCATATGTTTTTGGGCATTTATCAGTCTTTTCCATTCTTAAATGTTATTTATCATGACCATTGGTAACCAGTTTATTTTTTCTTATTACCAGCTCTGTTTCTGGCAGGGTTTTATCCAGGGTAGAGCCAGATAAAGGAGCAAGACATTTGTTAATGGGACTTATTAACAATTAATAGACTACTACAGGCCCTTGTTTATTCTACTTTTGGTGCTCCAACTAAGTGGTAGAGGAGATTCCAAAACATCGGATCATCACCATCCACCCAGGATAACCTACATCATCTTTAATATCAGAAGGTCTGTCCAGACCCTTACCTACTCCTGCTTTTGCAAAGTCTGTATATATTACATCTGCATTCTTTGTCTTCTAGTGCATCTAAGACCTTGTCGTAGTGATCCAATAGTTGAGACAGACAGGAGCGACCTACTCTGAACCCATGTTGCCCTGGGTTGTGTAATTGATGGGTATCTAGATGGGTGGTGATCTTGCTTCTTAGGACTCTTTCAAATATTTTTATGATATTGGACGTTAGTGCTATCGGTCTGTAGTTCTTTGCTATTGCTTTACTGCCTCTTTTGTGGAGTGGGGCTATGACTGTTGTATTTAGTAACTGTGGGACGACCCCCATGTCCATGCTCCCTCTCCATAGGATGGTAAAAGCTCGTGATAGGGGCTTCCTGCAGTTCTTGATTAACAGTTCCACGAGTCTGGCCCTGGGGGCAGAGTGCATGGGCATGTCATTTATCGCCTGTTCTAAGTCATTTGGTGTCAGGATAATATCAGATATGCTTGTTAACCAAATTCTGTGACTTTCACAAGAAATCATTTTTATCTTCGACTATGTCTGGTTAGCTGCTTGCTTAAGTCATATTGGGACTTGAGTAGCTCACTCATTTCCTTGCTGTCATCTGTGTAGGACCCATCCTGTTTAAGTAGGGGCCCAATACTGGATGCTCTTGACTTTGATTTGGCATAAGAAAAAAAAAATACTTTGGGTTTCTTTAGATTTCTTTTATGGCTTTAAGTTCTTCCCACGATTCTTGACTCCTACAAGATTCCTTTACCTAAAGTTCGATGTTTGCTATTTCTCTGACCAGTGACTCCCTACGCATTTCAGATATATTGGCCTCTTTTAGCCGCTCTGTTATTCTTTTCTGTCGCCTGTAAAGGGAGCGCCTGTCTCTTTCTAATTTACATCTACCCATCCTTTTTCTTAAAGGAGCATACATTGTGTGCCACAGAGTTAATCTGTTCTAGGCATAAGTTGGGGTCTGTGTTGCTTAGAATATCTTCCCAGCTTATATCACTTAGGACTTGATTTATTTGGTCCCACTTTATTTTCTTGTTATTGAAGTTGAATTTGGTGAAGGCTGCCTCGTGACTAATCTCATTTTGTAGGTCTTGGGCTCAACGCATACATGTCTGAACCTCGATTATCTTCTTATCTGAGTATATTGTTTTTGATATGGTGACATTTCGTATCAGATCATAATTGTTAGTGAAGATGAGGCCTAGTGTATTCTCCAGTCGAGTAGGCTCTATTATTTGCTGGTTTAAGTTTAATTTTGTGCAGATATTCTAAAGCTCGTGTGAGAGTTCTCGTGAGAGCTGACTCCTGGTGTTATTACTGCAACAACATTATTTGCTATATTCCTCCATTTTAGGTGCCTCAAGTTGAAATCCCCCAGGAGCAAGATGTTTGAGGCAGGAGCTGGCAGATTTTCCAGTGTTCAATTTTTGACAGCTGCTCCTGGAATTGCTGAGACGTTGCATCCGGAGGCTTGTAAACTACCAGAATGACTAGGTTTTGGTTCTTGATCTTTACTGCTATAAACTTCCACTACATCATTTGAGGCATTAAGCAGTTCTGTGCAAACAAGTGACTGCGATATACAGGCCAAACCCCCCCTTCCTTTTGCCAGTTCAGTCACATCTGTATAGGTTGTAACCTTGGATGCATATTTCGTTGTCCAAGTTATCCTTCACATGGGTCTCTGTGAAAGCTGCAAATATTGCATTTGCCTCTGCAAGCAGTCCATGGATGAAAGGTATTTTGTTCATTGCTGGCTTTAGACCCTGTATATTTGCAAAGAATGTCATCAGACTGGTGGTATTTGTAGTACTGGGGGGGACTTTTTTTCGGCTCTAGTATCTGTTGATTTGGAGTAGAGGCCTTCGACTGTTTACCTGGAGTTTACCTGGAGAGAGTTCCGGGGGTCAACGCCCCCGCGGCCCGGTCTGTGACCAGGCCTCCTGGTGGATCAGAGCCTGATCAACCAGGCTGTTGCTGCTGGCTGCACGCAAACCAACGTACGAGCCACAGCCGGGCTGATCAGGAACTGACTTTAGGTGCTTGTCCAGTGCCAGCTTGAAGACTGCCAGGGGTCTGTTGGTAATCCCCCTTATGTGTGCTGAGAGGCAGTTGAACAGTCTCGGGCCCCTGACACTTATTGTATGGTCTCTTAATGTGCTAGTGACGCCCCTGCTTTTCATTGGGGGGATGGTGCATCGTCTGCCAAGTCTTTTGCTTTCGTAGTGAGTGATTTTCGTGTGCAAGTTGGTACTATTCCCTCTAGGATTTTTCCAGGTGTGTAAATCGTGTATCTCTCCCTCCTGCGTTCCAGGGAATACAGGTTTAGGAACCCTCAAGCGCTCCCATTTAATTGAGGTGCTTTATCTCCGTTAATGCAAGCCGTGAAAGTCTCTGTACATTTATCTAGGTCCCGGCAATTTCACCTGCCTTGAAAGGTGCTGTTATGTGCATCAATATTCCCCAAAGGGGCCCTAGATAAACAAGTGACCTGAATTAGTGTCATCAGGGCTTGGCCTCCCTAGTTTTGAAGGATCTCATTATCCATCCTGTCATTTTTTCTAGCATATGCGATTGATACAATGTATGTCCCTTGAAGGTGAGGATCCTCCGACATGATCACCCCAGGTCTTTGACAGTTGGTGTTTCGCTTCTATATTTGTGGCCAATTTGTTTTTGTACTCTGAAGATTTAATTTCCTCATGTTTGCCATATCTGAGTATTGAAAATTTCTCATCGTTTAACTTCATATTTGTTTTCTGCAGCCCACTGAAAGATTTGGTTGATGTCCACCTGGAGCCTTGGCAGTGTCTCAATGGAAGACAACTCATGCAGAATCGGTGTGGTCATCTGCCAAAGGAAGACATGGTGCTGTGGCGACATCCTTTCTATTCGGATTAAGATGAGACAAGATGGGAGTACTGTGCCTTGTGGAACAGAGCTTTTTCCAACCGTAGCTCTTCTTCCCACGGACTTTACTCTGTTGACGACAACAGTGTTCTTTAGTGAGGAAATTATAGATGCCATCGACCGACTTTTCCTGTTATTCCATTAGCACGCATTTTTGTGCGCTATTACGCCATGCTCACACTTGTCGTAGGCTTCGCAAAGTCTGTATATATCATCTGCATTCTTTTTGTCTTCTAATGCATTAGGTCGCTTGTCGTAGTGATCCAATAGTTGAAGACAGAAGCAGGAGGCGAACCTGTTCTAAACCCTGTTGCACCCGGGGTGTGTAACAGATTGGTTATTAATGTCTAGATGGTGGTGATTCTTGCTTCTTAGGAGGACCCTTTACAAAGAATTTTTATGATATGGGATGTTAGTGCTATTGGTCTGTAGTCTTGCTGTTGGCTTTACTGCCCCCTTTGAGAGTGGGGCTATTCCTGTTGTTTTTTAGTAACTGTGGAACGATCCCCCCGTTGTCCATGCTCCCTCTCCACAGGATGGAAAAGGCTCGTGTTAAGCGGCTTCTTGGCAGTTCTTGATGAAAACAGTTCCATGAGTTGGGCCCAGGGGCAGAGCGCATGGGCCCAATGTCATTTATCGCCTGTTCGAAGTCATATGGCGTCAGGTAAGACATCGGATAGTCTTGTGTGTTAATCAACATTTTGTGCTCTCTTAAAAAATACATTTTGATCTCGACTCTCAGTCTGTTAGCGTCTTCTATAAACTGAGTCATATTTGGACTTGAGTAAGCTCACTTCATTTCCTTGCTGTCATCTGTGTAGAGTTACCCATCATGTTTAGTAGGGGCCCAATACTGGACGTTTGTTCTCTCGATTTGATTTGGCAAAAGGAGAAGAAATACTTTGGGGTTTCTTTCGATTTCATTTATGGCTTTTAGGTTCTTCCTTCCCGCAATTCTGACTCTAAAAGGATTCATTTAGCTAAGTTCGATGCTTGCTATTTTCTCTGACCAGTGTCTCCCTAACCATTTCAGATAAATTGACCTCTTTTAGACCGCTCTGTTATTCTTTTCCGTCGCCTGTAAAGGGAGCACCTGTCTCCCCTTTCTATTTAACATCTACTCCTCGCTTTTTCTTAGAGGAAATAACCTTGTTTGCATAACATCGAGTGCCACCGAGAGTTAATCTGTTCTAGGCATAAGTTGGGGTCTGTGTTTGCTAGTAATCTTCCCAGCTTATATCGAGTTAGGACTTGTTTACTTTGTCCCGACTGTTATGTATTTTTGTTATGAAGTTGACTTTGGTGAAAGCTTTCCTCGTGTAGTCTCCATTATGTCGGGGGGGGTCGGTCTGGGGCTCGACGCATACATGTCTGAACCTTTCATTATGGTTGTGAATCTGAGTAAGTATTGTTTTTGATATGGTGACATTTCTATCAAGATCATCATTGTTAGTGAAGAATGAGGTCCTAGTGTACTTCTCCATCTAGTAAGGGCTCTATTATTGCTTGTTTAAAATGAATTTTGTGCAGAATTTAAAAGCTCTGTGAGTGTGATTATTCATCAAGCTGCCTCCTGTGTTATTACTGCAACAATATATTTGCTATATTCCTCCATTTTAGGTGCCTAAAGTTGAAATCCCCCAGGAGCAAGATTTGGGTGCAGGAGCTGGAATATTTTCCAACAGTGGTCATTTTAAACATAGCTGTTCCTGGAATTGCCTGGATTTGCATCCGGAGGCTTGTAGACTACCACAATGACTAGGTTTAGGTTCTAGACCTTACAGCTAAAACTAAATGTCCACTACATCATTTTGAGGCATTAAGCAGTTCTGTGCAAACAAGTGACTCTGGCAATGTACAGGCCAAACCCCCCCACCCCCCTTTTGACCTGTTCACATTGTCACATCGTATAGGTTGTAACCTGGGATCCATATTTCGTTGTCCAAGTGATCCTTTATGGGTCTCAGAGAAAAGCCGCGAACATTGCCTTTGCCCTCTGAAGCAGTCAAAAAACGGATGAAAGGTATTTTGTTGTTTGTTGCTGGCTTTAGACCCTGTATATTTGCAAAGAAGAATGTTTTCGGACTGTGGTATTGTTGTACTGCGGGGGGGATTTTTTTTTTCGCGGCAATATTATCTGTATCTGTTGGTTTGGAGTGGAGGCCAACACTCCCATTGACATCCCTTCACGAATGAGAACAGTGGTGTCGTCAACATATCCAATTAAACCCGGCCAGGCCCTCCCACCCCCCACACTTCCCTAACATGGTGTACATAAACTACGTTCAACCTTTTCTATAAAAGGGGTCCTGGAAAACAACGCAAACAATATTTGGGACATGGGGCATCCCTGTCTAAGCCTCTACCCATTGAATATCCCTCCCCCATACACACACCCATTAATCTGTAACCTCATTTTTCCGCCCCCTTGTATAACGCATTTAACCCCCACTCGACAGTTTCCTCCCCAAAAAAACCCTGTCCCTAAGTAAAACCTGCAAAGCTCTCCTTATCCAATCTATCATAAGCTCCCTGCCGTCTAATAGCCAACATAGCGCCCCTTCCACCCCCACACATACTTTCACAAAAGTTCCAGTGATCCACATGTCCTTCAATCATAGACCTTCCCTGCAACCCAACTGAGATTTTTGACACAACCCATCCCACAACACTTTGAACCTATTACCTAAAATTTTTTTTGCAGCACCTTATAGCCGCACACATCAGTGATAGGCTCGTACTTCCTGAAGGTGGGCTGCCCCATGACCTTCGAACCCAACACTACAACTGCTGTACCTGCTTCTCTCCCCCAACTTACCCTTCCTCCATCATAACGATTTAAATAAACCTATCTATAAATCCCCCTTATAAACGTCCAATGTTGTAAATAAAACTCTACTGGGAGACAGTCAATAAACCGCTCTTTCCCTTCCTCAATCCTTTTAACGCATTCTCTATTTCCTCTGCGTAATAGTCCCACCTAATAAAGCCTTTCTATCACTATTTTCTAAATTACACCACATGCGCCGTACAACAGCAGACCTTGTCCCTATGCCACTGTTCCATACTACTCCGTACCAAGCCTCTCACATATGGCACACATCCCCTTCGTGGTTTCGTATCTCCTGCCCTGCTCAATAATTCCAACCATCTCCCATTACCACTAAACGTGGGATAGTCGTCACCCTCACACCGCCTGCCTTTGCTTTTGAATGGCTGCAAAAAACCACGCTGACGGCTTGTCCACCCCAAAGCACTTCTTTCCCCCCAATCCACCCCTGCCTGCACCCTTACAGCTTGAAACCTTCATTTGCAAACACCTCAACCTCCACTTTATTTCATCTATTTACATCCATAGGAAAATTATTCCCGGACCCACCCCCGCCCATAGCAACCTTTAAAACGCTATCTTCAAAATAGTTTAGCCAGTCCATATTTTAAATTAATTATGTTTTCCTTCTCCACATGAAACTTTCTAATCCTTTCCTTTGCAACCCTATCTCCACCATGTCACAATTGTCCATCCACTCCGTTTTCCTCACACTAATCTCCCTCCCATAAGCCTGAAAACCCCTCCAACCCCTCATCATCACCAACACACTTAAATAGAAGTGATTGGAAATTAAATATATTTCGCGCGCATCCCCCACCCAACCTCCACCACCACTGCCCTAATGATCTGACATTGTAGCCTCAACAGTACTGAAAGATTTTCACATCCACTTCCCTGAGAAAGGTACACTCTATCTAGTCTCGCTGCATATCCACTCCTAAACAAACGTATATCATCTCCCACAATGCCACCCCGAAGGCATCTCACGTAACCTAACAACCGTTAATAAATCCCTAAGAGCCACAGACGTATGTCCAGCCCCTTTTGGGTCCCATAACAGCCACCCTGATTACACTATTCCCGGCCCCACCAACTATTGCCACCTCTGGCAGTGCACTAGAAAAACAAAAGATCCTCACACACAAAATCATTCTTTATCTTTAATGTTTATTTTCTGCAGGTCATACACACTCACAAAAGACACACGCTTATCCATCCCACCACTCCATCCACAAGCAACACCCCCCCTCCCCCTCCTCCCTCACTTCTCTGCAAAACAAACGGGCCTCGTCTCCTTATTAAAATCCCACACCACCTTTAAGACGGGGAGATGGCAGGGTATCTACTCGAAATCCTGGCCACCTCAACACCCCTACCCTCTTTTAAAAAATTGTGCTCCTGCAGAACACAACATCCACTCTAGATTTATTCAGGAAATTACGAAAACAAATCTCTCTTCATACGCTAACAATAACCCATAACATTACAGACATACACCTAATCCCTATATAAAGTTTCCACTCCGCTTACCTCTCATCCTCTTTAACAACTCCAGAGCTTGAATTTAAGTTTGACACCTTGAGAGTGCTTCTTTTCCCTCCCCCCTTCTCGGTGCCTCTAACATGCCTACCACCCCGACACCACTAGCCTCTCACACTTCACCTCAGTCCTGTTTCCCAGCGGCCTTTGTGCAGGCATAATGACGTAATCAGAATCTGATTGTAGCCGCCCCTCTTTCCTCGTGACAGACATGTTACAAGTCTTATCCAGATGTTGCCTCTTCGATGAACCACCCCACACCTGAGAAAGGTTTAAATGAATTCAACGGATGACTCCAAACGCACCATCACTTCCCAAATACATGTCTCTCAACATTCTGTAAGCGAACGGCTCTCCGATGACACCCATGCCCCTCGATGTAACGTCCCTCCCTGGCGGTGACAAAGTCCATCAAAACACCTCCACCAAGTCTTTTCCTCAATCTCAAAAACCTTCTCCGTAATTGCTGCTCCTCTTAGCCACAGGAGATACCTTATCAAGCAGCTGGTGGCGGACTCCAACTCACCACCATCCTGTGTGCCCGATCCACTACCTTCGCTCCACTTAAACACCCACAACCGCCCCACGATCCGATTTTGTACCACCTGCCACCTTTGAAGCAGTGGCTCTGCGATGTCCACCACAGTCCAGGCACACGTCTTCACATTGTCACAGGTCGCCGTCAATGTGTCATACCCACCACATAGGCAGCATGTACGGTCGTTGACCTGGGTACATTACCAATACCTGCGTCCTGAAATCTGTAGATACATTAGGACAGTATTGGTGCCAGTCAAAGTACATTTTGAGGTGAAAAGAACCCTCTGGAAATCCAGCATAGGCACCTGCCGCCACGTACCATGTTGAGCATAATGCACCGTCCCATAAGTCTCAAAAACTTCCTTATAATCCGCCTTCTTCCTCAAAGGGACGTTGCATAACTTGATCCACATATAATCGTGAAACATCTGACATTCTTACACTGACAGCTGGTGTGATGCTAAGACTTACATCCTGAAACCTGGTGACATAACGATACATATACCGTAAGTGATAGCAGTTGGACAAAGATTCTTTGGCCTCCATTTAATGCAACAACCATACAGAAGCACTATCTGTATGCCATAATGTCTGCCGGATGATCTTTGGGCAATAAGACTTGCGCAGAACTAGGCGTTATCGATCCTTCAAGAGGCTCAATGCCTAGAGTATTTATCCGGCGTCTCAGACTAACCACCATCTTGACAATCACAGTGCACCTATGTTGTTAGCAGAGGCGTGACAGCACCACTTCACACCGCTGCAGCCAGGTAACTGACAAGGGAGCTCGCCTACAAACAGCAGAGGGGTGCAGAGCACAACTGCACTTTACTGTGGTCAGGCAGCGAATATAAATAAATAAGTGTAAACAGAACTGGCAGATCGGCACCCCATACCTTGCATAGGGCAAATGAGTTAGTCAGTGCTTGGGCTGCTACATCTAGCTATGACAATCTTCCCAGTACCACACAGGCGAAATTAATGGACAAATATAATGCAAGGGAGAGACTTGTTTGCTTTATGCTCAGCAAGAAAGATGACTGCAAGATTCATTTCACTAATTTTGAACTTGATACAGCACTAAGGGCAGCTCCACGTCGCCTGGTGAGGATGGTATTACTTACAACATACTCAGATTGCCGTGTCGAGAACCAGGTAATCCATTACTTGATTTATATAACATGAGCTATGTCACTAGGGAGCTCCTAAATCATGGACCAACAGCCTCATTAATCCATTCCAAAGCCCAATCAACAAAACTCATTTCGCCCAAATTTATCCCTTACAAGCTGCTTATGTAAAACATTCGAAAGGATGATTCTTAATCGTCTTATGCACAGATTAAGCAATTCTTGTCTCCCCGGTTTGCATGGCTTCATGCATGGAAGGAGTGTGCATCATTGCATTACCACCTTTTCTCACTCTGCACACTGACAGCTCGTACACTACCTTCCTAGACCTTAAATTTGCTTTTGATGTAGCCAACTGACATGTAATCATTAGTGAACTTGCCAGAATGGATGTTGGAGGATGGCTTCTCCGTTGGATTAAAGGTTACCTGTCCAATAGAAAGTCGTCTGTTGTTCCAGGGACATAGAAGTGTAACTAAAGACTTTGAATTAGGAACCCCACAGGGAGGTGTGCTTAGTCCCACCCTTTTCAATATTCTGATTAATGCCCAACTTAATGCTATGCCTAGCCAGCCCCATCATTATATGGTTAGTTTTGCTGATGATATAATGATTCACACCACCGGATTCTCCAACACCCAAAACATTCTTAATCATGTACTAGTCTCGTGTCAGGACCTGGGTGTGGAAAATTTTTGATTTTCCGAAGCTGTGGCGCCTGGTAGGTGTTTGATGTGTCGATGTGAGTCAAAAATGTATTTGACAATAGAGTAGAACTAAGAGTTCCCTTTGCGCATGCGCGGGGGTTTGGGGCAACTCGAGCCATGGGGCAGGCGGGAGTGTTTTGAATGTGGTGAGGAAGCTGGGAAAGCATGGAACCACGAAATTGGCATTCACGGCGGCCTAAGGATTAATATAGGCCTCATTTCATAATAGGAAGTGTCGTAACTGTTCCTGGTGAAGAGTGAGGGAACGTGATTTACGGGACCACCGTAAAAGGGTGGTAAAATTAGTGAATAATGGTTTGACGGGGTGTGACTGGTGCACGGCCATGGTGTGTATCCAGGGGAAATTGCCCGTGTGTTAATCCTCGCTCATCGGCCTCAGATCTTAATGGAGTGACCTCTAATGTGTATAAGAATTATGAGAGGTTAAATCGTCTTGTGAATGGTAATGTAATCAGTGATAATAACATTGAGTAAGAGAATGCGGGATGTGAAATAGATCGCCCTGCTCCGAGTGAATGTGTGATTCTCGTACCGAGGATAGGGAAGCTTTATGGAAGCACAACTTCTAAACCGGGACAAACCGACGGGTACCTCGTCCTGCTGGAATGAGAACCGTGTCGGTGTAGCAGAACATCGAAATGAGATGGTGAATGGAGGAAATAAGGAGTATCAATCACCCACAGTTAAGTAACCCTTCTAGTTATAGCAGACTGATACTGGCCAGTTAGGTATGTTGTAATTGGATAGGTTATGAGTGATCCAGCTACGTCAAGTGACCACCAGGGAATATCTGGTAAGTGGTGGGATTATGTACAAATGTTTTTCCTTGATGGATGTATCCATGTGTATCCTACCCCCCCCCTTCATTCAGTTAAACTAATATAATCTATACAGTCCACAATTAATTAATAGCGCCGTGTTTGAGGGTGCTACCCAATTTATACTGGTCTCGGATAGATGTGGACAAGATTGTGAGGGTCGAGGGGCCACCTGTAGTGACCAGGTGGTTAAGTTTTCTCACATGTCTACACGGGGTGACTACGGTAAACAATATGGTTGTCTCCCAATGAGATTACTTGTATGTATATAATGTTGAGGTACATACAGGTAAGCACCCTATAAAAATTTTCCATACTGGGGTTAATAATCTCAGGGGATAAAACAAAGATACTCAACAGGCGTCCTCCTCGATAGAGAGGCACAGTTCGTCAGATCCAGATATCTAGGCTTTGAGGTTCCACTATTTGGACCTGTTGTAACGAGACTTTGTCGCCAATACAAAGAAAGGCTGAGAGCACTTAGAGTTGTGATAGGTTTTCATTCCCACATGTGGAGCTAATGTTAAAATTGTGAAAATTATGTATCTTGCTTAATTAGATCATTGGTTGATTATGCGGGGCCACTACTTGCACTCGTGTCTGACTGGAAGCTTGGAGGGCTGGAAAAACTGCAAAACGAAGCAATGAGGATCATCCTAGGATGCCCTCATACAGCCAAAATTTTAAATATGCGGAAAGAATTTAATATTCCAAGCATTAGAGATCGTTAGGTTAGCCCATTCAAACCCATGCACAGAAGCCCTCCAAACTTTCCTCAGCACTGGTGAACATCCTTTCAGATGGATCGAAAAAACTGGAATCGACCTCCGCATGAACCAGCTACATGATCTATGTCAAGTTAGGCAACAGAGACACTTCCCTGCTCCATGGGATATTACCCATTCCAAACTACCATTCCTCCATTTCCCCCCAAAACTCTTCTTAAATCACAACCAAAGCTTCGTCTTGAAGCCAAACATGATGCCTTAAGCTGTATTGATAACTTAGTCACACACAACACTCTTTCACAAATTATTTATGTTGATGGTTCTGTTCACCAGACTACTGGTGCAGCTGGTAGTGCGGCTGTTGTCATACAGAATGATGGCTCTCATAAAGAAATTGGAGCAGCATCAATAACTGGGCCTCTAAACCCTTCAAACAGAATGTTTGCCTACTCTTTGCACTCAAATGTGTCCATGTATTTAAGATTGACACTTTAATTGTAACTGACTACTGTCATCCATAAATGCTCTCAACTCATTAAGTATTAAAATTTTGGCATGCTTGTGCCCGAAGCAAGACATAGGTATGGTAAGACTGTGGACAGTGGGGTCAGAGCGCACATGCTGTGGATTCCATCCATATTGGGCTTCAGATACATGATAGAACTGATAAATTGGCTAAGCTGTATGCTTTCAAAGAGGGAGTAGATTACAATCTTTGGTTGTCAGTTAGTAGTTGTAGAACAATAAAAAGAAAAGAACTTCAATTGAACTTCATTTACTTAAGACTTAGGAGATTGACAAAGTCAGCCATCTATCATCATTCCATATGCAGGAGGAGCCACATGCCTATGGTGCATCCAACCAGATAAGCAGACTCTTGGATGTCACTACTGCCCGGCTCCGGCTGGGTTACAAGTATCTATGGCAGGTTAAATCACCACCACCAGATGTAACCAAACGAAATGTAAACTTTGCCAGATGGACTATTGTCACACCTTGCGTCATTATGTACTGGAGTGTGATCAGAATTAAGAATTTAGAGACAACTCACTCAGAAATGTTAAGAAATGGCAAAGTATTTTATCCACAGTGGTATATTACAGACCATTCTGGAGAAATACCCCGACTTTGCTAGCTGTAAATAATGCATTACCAGGGGGTGTGGTGTGTATGTGTGTGTGTTGTGTGTACTCACCTAGTTGGGGGTTGCGGGGGTCGAGTCCGAGCTCCTGGCCCCCCCCGAA